>JAJKFJ010004882.1:0-20232 GCA_027382625.1 Tetmemena sp. SeJ-2015
AGAAGACTTTAGATTGCCTGTTTAGGGTTAAAATTTAGCATGATTATAAGTATTAATAAAGAAATTAATTATACACAACTTATTTTCACTTTCTTATCATATTATGGGGTTTTGGGGTTTTGAATGCGGTTAGTCTTGTCAGAGTAGGGCTTTTAATATCCCTCTTCCACATTGTAGTTTAGGGGACCTAGTACGTCAGACATTCCGTACTCTGTCACCAAGCCTTGAGCGATGCCAGTGATTTTCTTGATATCGTCAGATGCACCAGTCGTCAGTCTGTTGAAGAAGATCAAACTAACATTCAAAGTAATCTTATAAAGATCTCTTCGGACACTCTTCCACCCAGAGCCATGACTATCATATCCTCCAGTTGCTCTTTGTTGTACAAGTTTAGCTCGTCTGGTAGGTATTGAGCAAAGCCAAGGGCTCCCTTCGCACGGGGAACAATCAATAAAAATTCCATTATTTCACCGTTATATGTCAGACCAGACATTTGAATTGTAAGCTTGAGAAGAGGAGCAGAGTGCTCTAGGAACCAGGCAGCTACTGCATGACCAGCCTCGTGGAAAGCTACTGTTCTCCTTTCGAATTCGGAGAGTGGTAGTTTCTTCTCAATACCTGCAATCACTCTTTCAGTGGCTTCTTCAAATTCCTTGATGGTGACGCTCTCAGATTAATAACTAACTCAAATTGAGATACTCTATCAAGGTAACAAGTTCTATTTAAAAAGAAAATTAATTGAAAACTAGAAACTGTTAATACTTTTATGAAAGATGAAGCGCTGAGAATCTTCTTTTAATTAAAAGAAGTCAGCCTACTTTCTTTCCCTCAGTTTTAAGGAGCTCTGTTGTTATTGTGATCTCTTCCCCTTCCAGGTGATTAGTTTTATTAAGGAGTCTCTTATTCAGTGTCTGCTTCCTCGCTATTTTCTAGCTGCTGCTGATTGTTTTATTGTCTTCTACCTCTTCTATGAGAAGAAGCAGTTTGATTATTCTGAGTCATCATAGACTACAGATATTCTGCTATGTCAATTTCTTATAAGTCCTTAAGCTGGAAAGTTTAATCAGATAAGAGATTACTATATCAAAATATTATATGGAAAGCTTTTCTATTCTACTCTCTGACATCAGCACACTGAGCCAAGCAGTTGAAGTAGAAGATAAGATGCATCAACTCCTCGTCACTCTTGTCATCATAGAACGGAATAATCGGAATACCGTTATCTAGCTGATACCCAAACGAATATACAGCATTATAAAGTGATAGTGATTCAGTATAAAATTAAGCATTATCTACTATGATGACATCTTTGAGATTTCTATTTGAAATAATCCTCAAGTCCTTGATGTAAATGCCCTCTTCAGTTCTAATGCAGTGCTCTCTGTAAAGTCGATACTAGATAAGTGATCTATCAGGATCCAAGCTATCTAAAACAACGTCAGCATAAGCCTTATGGCTTGCTGTGAAGACCACCACTTAGTAATTTTCATTTGCCTTCTTCAAGCAATCAATTGCATATGGTCTCACGTTAATTCCAGCCTGAACAGTTTCACCATTTGGAAAAGTCACATTTATAATTTCATCACAAGGGTTGTTCTCTATATCATCGATGCAGTGCACTAAAGTTTCATCCAAGTCGAAGATTATTGTCTTCTTAACTATAGGAATATTAAGAGAACTCTATTTACTTACTATTGGAATTTTTGAAAGGAGGAAGTTTAATGACTCTAGACTTTATTTCAGCTGGGTTAACAGGTGGTAATGTCTTTATATACTGTAAACTCTGTAGTGTCTATATCAAATGGTTCCTATGCAGCTCCGAACTCTAGAAGTCCTCTATTTAATTAGCAGCTGCATCTTGGATTCTTTGATCCTGATCTTCCTGCTCATCTTCTTCGCCATCCTCAGCTGCTTTACTTTCTTCGTTGCCTTTAAGCTGTTGGATATTCTCCTCAGAAGAGTCGTTCTCAAAATCAGGAATTTATTACTACATCTGCTACTGCTAAGTGTAAGAAGTTGCTCCCTTGCTTGAATTGCTCGCAAGTCCTTATCTCTATCTAGTTCTTGCTTGAGCGTTCTAATTGCTTGAACTATTTTGTCCTATCTAAGTATTTAGCGTCTCTGTATTGATAGACTCAACAGCATCTATATTTTGCTCTATCCTCAAATTCTAATGAGCAGCAAGCTTTAGATAGCTCTGTCTTCCTAATGATTGGGACTGAGAATGGCTAGCTCCTGAAGGTGATCTATTCTTCTAGGAGTTAGATGTTCCTCCAGCACAGCCAGTGTTTTAATTATTTTGAGCTCTAGATCTTGATGAACTCTTGGCAGCATCGTTTCCTGTACTTATCCTTTAGTTAGCCGAATTCAACGCATTTCTTGTTAAACTTGGTTTTTGCTATTAATTCTTCGTGTTTCCACTTGTCTGTCTATTCTGTTGATTAGCACTAGGAGGAATCATGTTCTTTTGTCCTTGTTTATTCTTAGATGCTTGCTGGTCGAAAACCATGATAGGAGATTAGCCAAGCTCAACTTTAGTAACAAGAGAGGAGAGACCACCGACATTAGAATTGCCAGAGCTCTAAGGGCCCTTAGAAGAGTTTCTATCGGTCTGCTACTAAGCCTGGTTGGAAGAATGCTATTTCTAATTAGCTGCTCCATTAGCATTTCCCGGAGTATTAGTGATTTTAAGTGACTTCTACGACTTCTTTTATTGCTCTATGGACTTTGCTGCAAATTTATTGCTAAGCTGTTTCTGGTAGTTACCATTACTCTAAACTTGAAGCTGGTTTGAAGAGGACTGTCTACCACCACCCTTCTGAGAAAGATTGGAGAAGGACTCTCTGATGTTATCACTCACTTTGGATTGATCGATGCCAAACATCAGAGTATTGAAGATAGTCGGCAAATTGTAACCCTCTACTTAGTTGCATCTGTGAGGCGACATCAAATTGCTTCAATATAAAGTTTTTTGTGAATGATTGATTCATTAGGATAGCTTTGGTTGTGTTTATTACTCTGAGGAGACATCCCTTGAATTTTTTAACTGACTCCTTCGTCAAAGAAAGAACTGGTCTCAAATGTTTCCTCCTTACTAGGCTAGTTGCTGGGGCCTTGGCTTTTTAAAGACTAAGTGGTACCCCTCCTGTTCCTTATATTCTGCTGCTATTGCTTTTTCACCTGCTTGATCACTAAAGATAGATGTTTTAACAGATATCCAATGACGGTGTGCTATTAGAATGACAATCTTAAGAATATATTATATAGTACAGTAAGCTTCTTTTCGTTAATAGACTCAAATAGTCTGAAATAAGTTACTCGCATGTTGAGTTTTAAATATATAAACCCTCATGAAGAGTATTAATTAAAGATCCTCGGATTAGTTTGATCGCAAATATACTGAGGATATTTCCTTAAAAAAGTTATAGAAATGGCTTCGACAGCAATCAAAATTATTCAATAGACTTTAGACAACATTCTAATAAGCTACTTACTTTGTGAAACATTTAAATGAATCTAAGTAAGAATTGTTGAAATTTAACATTGTTAAGAGAGCTAGCAACGGCAAACCTGCAAGAAATCTTAGTGTCCTCCATTAAGCGCTCCTCAATGTTGGTGAAATCCTCACTACCATCTTCAATTAAGCTTCTGGTCATATTATGGGTGTGATTGCTTCCCCTCCTTGAGTCTCCTGAAGTCATGCGCATCTGATGTCGTTTACTTAACTGCATCTCTCCTTTCTCGAGAGGTGATTGCTGAGGCTAGTACTATGATTGCGAAGGTGGGTGTCCTCGAACATTAATTGGCATTGAGTTGACTTCTATCCCTTGACTTGACATAGAAGCGCCTTCATTAAACTAAGAATCAAGATACAGAGGTAAAATAAAGTTCAAGCCTTAGATATGTCTAGGTCTTTAGATAGAGGCTTGCTAGAAATTATTTGATAGTCCAACATTAAAATCTTAGGTTAAAGATCCAGCTGCAAATACACTTTGTTGAGGCATGCCCACTGATTGAATATAGCTCTAGGTAGGCTTGTGTCTTCCTTGACCACCATTAGTAGAGTTGGTTTAAATTTACTCCAGGTCGTTGAATCTTTGACTTTGCTCAAAATTAAAGGGAGTCGCAACTATCCTTTTTAAAATAACGTTACTCGATCAAACTAGTGGTATAGGCAGCTTTGCTATGAGCATATGCGATATGACTTTAGATTTGCTGATAGTTCGATTACCCATTTTACTACTGAGTACTCTGAGCTATTTGCTTCAAGTTTGGTACCTTCTCCTCTTCCTCGAGTCCAGGTGCTCTCTTTGAAGAATTCTGAACTCTTTGAAAGTACTAATTGGAAGCATTCTTAGAGCTAGAGTGATTTTAACTTTGCAACTGTGCTTATAATAAATCTCTGGATAAAGTTGAACAATACATTAGTTATAGTTGAAGGTTGAATTTGGAGAGACATTTGAACTCAGGATATTTGGAGTTGGCTTATTGGAAGTGTTACTATAGCCACCAGTTCCAACTGTGCTCCCTTGCGTTTGCATCTGAGTACTCAATAGATTCACTTATTAGGGTTGCTTAAAGCATCAATCAATACTATATAGACTTAAATTGTAAATTAGCTTAGAGTTTTGAGTGCCTTTGGAAACTCCATTGAAGGCATCTAAGTTGCTGGTTGGATTTTATAAGTTTTGGAAATTTTCTGTTGATATTGTATTGTGCGCAAGCATATCCCTTGGGTATGGATTGTGCTGCTGATTTTAAAATCCTTGGGACTATGAGTGCTGATTGTGATAGTAGTGATGGCCCTGGCTCTGGTTGGGGAAGTTACTATGAGTGTTTGACAACTGCTGGTGACTTATCTGTTGAAGATTTTGATAAACTTGTTGCTGGATTTGAGCTAAAAAGAAATGTGAGTTAATGAAATTGGGATTTTTAAATTAGCTTGGTTGGAGGAAGTGATGACTTTGGAGGGTTGCTCTGACTAGGTTTGATTTACAAGAGTAGTATTTAAATTGCTCTTTGACAACTGCTGGCTTTCGTTTATCTTCCTCCTCACAACCTAATGCAAAGTATTAGATATTTATTATAACCTTAGCCGCCGCTCTTTTTGCGAGTAGCTTTTACTTGTGGTTGAGGGTTTCCTTCTGATGTGGTTGGATCTTGTGCGGACTGGTGGAACTTATTCTATGTTGAGTCTATTGCTGCTGCTGTACTTGCAAGTGATATAAATACACTCTATATTATGCTATATGAGTATGTTGATTGGTCTGATTGTTGACGTTGTTGAGCATATTAGTTTGTTATTGCATTTCTTTAGGGTTTAAGCTGACTAATAAATTATAATTGTTACAATTCACTTTATCAATCCACCCTCAAGACACACTCAATATATTAGTCTCAATACTGATATCATATAATATCATATTGCAACTATAAATGGTTAATTGCAAATGCAGCTATTAATTATTAAAGTGAAGAGAAAATAAAGAGTGAATTTAAAATAGGCAAGAAATGAAAATTAAAAGAAGAGCATGCACGGACAGGAAGTGAGTTATAATACGACAATTATGATTATAACTTAATAAAATAATTATGTTTACCACAAAATTAATACAATCATAAGCAACTTATGTATATCTGAATGTCTTTTTTAGTAAATTGAAAAAGTAATTGGTTGAGAAAGCCCTGAGGAGCAGCCTGCTTCGTTAGTCTCAGAACAGCGGTGCCCTGCGAGCTTCCGCACCCTAGCATAGTATAAGAATGCTGCAGATGTCCCAAATGAGAACCACCCATTTATTCACCTAATCTCAGTTACACAAATAGATTAATTAAATGAGGATTATAGTAGTTCGGAATGAGCAGTTTTAATAGAAAAGATGGTAGAGAGGAGCAGGAATAGGATAATCTAGATCAGCAACAGTCATAGTCTTAAGTTAATATGCCAGCATTTGAGACTGCTCAATCTTCTGAGATGAATAGTCATTATAATTTAAGAGAGAGTGGATACATAATTTAATTTTAAAAGTCAAGACGAGTTAAATCGTGTGACTCCTTCTCTGATGGAGAGGATGTTTCCTTGGCTGTTGAAGAGTGAGAAAAAACCACCCAAGGGATTCGAGAAGTTCTTCAAGAAGAAGGAAGAGACCTCAGCTACTAAATCAGGTAAGCCTCTTTCATAAATACACACTATCCATTCCAAGCAAATCAAAGCGCAATATCTCTATTAGTAGAGCTATGTTCCTTGGATTATACGCTAAGGATGCTTTGGGAAGAAAGACTATCGTCTTATAGATTTTTTTGTTGAGATAGTTGGGACTTACCCATCTAATTCTGTTGGTTATTTTTAAGGAATGATCAATCAATTATAAAAAGATGATTTATTTATTATTGAAGAATGACGTTTGCTAACCTGGATTTTTAATTTAGATGACAAGAAGGCAGCAGACGCAAAGAGAGATAAGAATATTGTAATGACGTGGTGTATGATGTTTTAGGTTAATGAGATGGAGAAAAACCTGACAAGGAATCTCAAGATAAGAAGTAGAAGGACGAAGAGGAGGAAGAGCACGAGGAGGAAGACTCTAAGTCAAGCGAATCAAAGCCCGAGGACAAGCGCCCACAGTTTAATATATTAGAACAAATATTTATCATATTTGCTTTATTAGTGGCAGAAGTTCATGTTCGATGAGAACAACAACCCCAAGCCAGAGGGATTCTTAGGAGTGATACTGACTTTGGCGATGGTCTACTACGTGAGCAACTACCGCAAGCCCATGAAGGAAATCGTGTTCAAGGACTTCATGCACGACTACCTCCTCAAGAACAACATCAAGCATATCGAACTCATCAAGGACAGAAGGGCTGAGGTCTTCAACTAAACTTTCAAATCAGTATTTCTCTTTAAACTGCGTGAGTTCATTAAAGCCTTGCCATTTTTATTTATTGTTTACAGAGCTGAGGTCACTGACATGAATGGCGAAACCGTTTACATGACTCTTAACTCGCTGGACCAGTTCCTTTAGAAGCTGGACATGATTTAAAGAGAGATGGGCCGTCAGCCCTCCGAGTTCGTTGCCATCAAGTACAACAATCAGTCCAACGAGCAAGTCTCAAACACTATGATGAACCTCCTCATTGGTTCCCTCTTCCTCCTATTCTTCTACCAGATCTAAATTATAAAACATGAAAGGAGAATTAACTGTCTGATTGAAAAGTTTACAAAAATAGAAATGGAGGAGCAGGAAACGCAGGAAAGCCAGGCACCAAGACTCCTCCAGGCCAGTAGAACTACCTCAATAAGTTTAATTGTATGTCATAACAAGGGTTGGTTCTAAGGCTAGGGAGGCATGGGTGACATGTTCAACTATGGAAAGTCAAATGCCACAGTCTACGGAGATGAGAAGAAGATCAAGGTCAAGTTCGCCAATGTGGCAGGTAATGAAAACGCAAAGATCGAGATCATGGAGTTCGTAGACTTCCTAAAGGACCCCAAGAAGTATCAAAAGCTTGGAGCCAGAGTCCCAAGAGGTGCCTTGCTAGTAGGTCCACCAGGTTGCGGAAAGACCCTACTGGCTAAAGCAGTAGCTGGAGAATCCAAGGTACCCTTCTTTTCTATCTCTGGTTCAGACTTCGTCGAGATGTTTGTGGGAGTGGGCGCTTCAAGAGTACGTGATCTGTTCAAGAAGGCCAGACAGAAGGCTCCTTCAATCATCTTCATTGATGAAATCGATGCTGTGGGTAAGAAGAGACACGGCAAGTTCGGTGGAGGAAACGACGAGAGGGACAACACTCTCAATCAGCTGCTGGTTGAGATGGACGGTTTCCAAACTGACTCAAGTGTGATCGTGTTGGCAGCCACCAACAGAAAAGACATGCTGGATAGTGCTCTGCTCAGACCTGGCAGATTCGATAGAACCATCGAAATCACACTCCCATCCACTTATTCAATTTACAATATAGTTTTCAGTCTGTTTATCGTACATCCATAAAGGAGAGAGAACAGATCTTCAATGTACACTTGAAGAAGATCACTCTCAATGAAAAGCTCGTGAAGGAGGACTACGCCCGTAAACTGGCTGCCCTTACTCCAGGCTTCAGTGGAGCTGATATCAAGAACATTTGCAACGAAGGCGCTATCATCAGTGCTAGAAAGAACCTAGAGAGCGTCTCAAATCTAAAACCCATAGAATCAGTTTATATTAAACTCAATGAGATAATTACAAAGTAAATTTTAACTTATTTGGACACGAGACAAAATCAAGAAAGAATATATTTATACTTGGAGCAAACTTACTGAATGCTCTGTAACATTAAATTCTCAAATTACTTGCCAAGGTCTTTATTGGCTAGGTTATTCCTCTCATTTGATTATTCCAAGCAGGCAATTATAGCTGAGAATTTAATAGAAAAGAGAATTAAATTAGTATTTAAATTAAAATGGCAAATTATCTAGGCAGTTGAAGTGTGTCCAATTTAAATAATTATTAGACCATTCGATTCAGCGTGGAATTCTAAGAACTTTATATTCTTGCAACTTTTGTGTGGGATCGCTCAGTACAGAGTTAAAAGCGACACAAGTTTAAGTTCTCTAAAGATTTGAGGATAAGTAGAATGCGCGCATCATATCTCGCTACTGAGAGGTGCAGAGGAGATGATTAAAGAAGAAACTCATATTAAATTTTGATAAGCTATCGAATAAGCTACAGATCAGGGGGTCAATCTCTAATTTCAACTGCCACGAAGTTGCAACTCTCCATTTATTATTTTAATCAATCATCGATTTTAATTAAAATCCTGACTATAATAAGAACTAGGATTTTGTTTGCTATTAAAATATTTTTAAGCTTTTATTATAATTATAAATTTATGTCTTGAATAGATTAGAAAGTTATTTGTAACAATTCACTTTTATTTTCGTTTCATCTTATATTGCGTAATTTTTTTAAATAAATATTTGTTAAATGATAAAGAATAATCAATAGCATATTCAGCATGGAAATATAAACATTAGAATATTAATGAGCTCACAATAATACATATTTTCAAGACCTTTTTAATATGGATTAATCAATTTAGTAGTATAAATTACAGAAAATAGAGTTTTTGTCTTTAAATCAAAAGAACAAGAATCCTTATGTTAATTACTAAGGATTACTAAGAAGATGATTCTCATAGAAAAATGATGGTATTTATATATAGAATTAGATTAATTGCTGTTTATTTTGTTGCCCTTCATATATTTCTCTTATTTCATGTTTAATGACTCCTCTTATTATAGCTGAGAATTTAATAAAAAAGAGAATTAAATTAATAAATTAATTAATAAATTTAAAATCCTAGGCAGTTGAAGTGTGAGATTTTGGGTTAAAATTATTACCATTCGATTAAGCATAAAATTATAAGCAACTTTGATCCTAGCAACTTCTTCGTAGGAAGTCTGTGGAGTGAGTTACCTCGGTCACAAGTTTTTGAACTTGGTTAATTTCTTGGTTCGGAGTCAATGACTTCGATATCTCTTCACTGGTACCTCCTATCGTAATGGTGGAAGAACAAACTCATCTTATAATTTGAAGAGCTATCGAACAAGCCCTATATTGGACTAGTTATCTCTTGATTTAACGGCCAACATTTTACAACTCTTCATTTATTATTTTAATTTAATTCCGATTTTCATTTAAATTTTAACTATAATAAATGGAGAGTTGCAACTTCGAAGCAGTTGAAATCGCAGATCCACCCTCTGATCTACAGCTTGTTCGATAGCTTAACAAAAATTAATATGAGTTTCTTCTTTAGTCATCTTTGTAGCACCTCTCAGCAGGGAGGTATGCTTCGCGCATTCTTCTTCATCATCTTCATCTTCTTCATTAAACTTGTGTGGCTTATAACTCTTGACTGATCGCTCCCACAAAAAGTTGCAAGGATAAAAAGTTCGGGGGGGGGGCCTTTCCTCGTCATCCACTTTTTTCATGAAAATATGATAAATCACGATCTATCCTAAAATAAGCTAAAAACACCAAATTTTTAATCCAAATTAAAATTCAAAATGCCTTTCCTACTCGTATTCTTTATTTTAGAGTATTTGGGAGAACCTTGAAGGAAAACTGATTTTGAAAAAAATTAAATTATGAGTGAAACATCATCTAATTAAATTAAATTCAATACCTTTATGAGTATAAGATTTCAAATTAAAAGAAAAATAACTCATAGAACTTTTATGCTTTATTTAAGAGCTTTAGAATTCTCTTCTTACTTAAAGCACCTATTAAAAGCTAGTTAATCTAAAATTTATATATAAATCTATTTATATTTATTGATATCATTTTTCTATATAAACATGATAAATAAAGATGTCTTTTATTTTTTCTATCTTTCTAATATTTTATAAGTAATAAACTTGATATTTATTTTAAATAACTTTAAGCTTATTTTTAAGAATTTTATATCAATAAATGACTTTAATCATTAATATCTTATTTGCTTATCCATCAAAAAATGTTACTAATCTTTGCCAAAAAATAAAGGTTATTCTCTATAAAGCCGCTTTCAAGATAAAATTTTCAATCCCGATTATCTAAAAAATTGATGATAATTTCTCTAAAATAAAGAATAAGAGTAGGATAGACATTTTGAATTTTAATTTGGATTAAAAATTTGGTGTTTTAAGCTTATTTTAGACCAGATCATGATTTCTCAATTTTTCATGAAAAAAGTGGATGACGAGGAAAGGCCCCCCCCCAAAAGTTCTTAAAATTTCATGCTGAATCTAATCTGAGATACTTCAACTGCCACTGATTATTCCATTTTAATATCTAATTTAATTATCTTTTTTATTAAATTCTCAGCTATATATAATTATATTATTTAATCTGAATTAATTTATTTTGGTGAAGTGAAGCTGACCACTTTGAATTTTTGTTATGTGAGAGTTATTACTTGGCCAATACTTAGTGCTCTTAACAATTTTGATGAAGTGGACGATGGAGCCTGTGGAGTTTGGGTTTTTAAAGCAAATGACAACACAGCCTGATTAAAGGAGCTGTATGATCTTGGAAAATAAAATCAAATATTTTAAGGAACAGCCAATATAATAACAACAACTAAATAATGTATCCATAGTTTTGGGGAAGTCTATCGTTACTTTTCCAAACTTTAAATCCACTTATAAATTAGTTATTTTTGCTTAACTAGTCAATCCTTGAAATTCTAGGAGTCTACTCTCTATCATAGACTCCAATTATGATGAGTTTGACGAAATAGCTGCCTAGATTTGAGGCATCGTTAGCCAAAATCTTGCTTTAGAAAGTTTCGAGGAGCTCGCCTGTAACTTGAGTGTTGACCAGTGCATAGACATCGTGGACGTAGGTTTCATTATACCAGGTGTTGTTATCTGGCCGTGCACAAATTAAAATTTTATAAAAGTGAGATGTTAGTCATGAACTGATCTAGCATTTTGACGTAGTAGTCGACTGACCTCGTGTTGTAGATTCCAGTGGTATTGATTGGGTCGTATACTGTGCCATTATCATTGAAATAAAGCATTAATTTTTTGTATAAGTTGAATCATAAACACTGCTTGGACCTCCTGAAGAATCAGAGGCAGCCACCACAGTCACGCTGAAATAGTAAGTGTTTCTAAGTGAGGAATAGAGGCCATCTACTAAGGTCACTTCCACCAAGTAGGAACCTATGTCTGAAGTCTTTTAAGGGTAAAATGTGAATGTCAGCATCGTCGGATAGTATACCTATATATTAATTTATATGCTTTAAATTAAAATTAAAATGTTTATTGAATGACTTACCCACCTTTATAGTCAACTACATTATATTTTTCAATAAAAATAAATATAATTAAAGATTTTAAAATAATCTAAGATTTAATCTCAGTAAATGTGCCTTCCTCAAAGTCAGATGAAAGTTTAATAAAAAGAAAAATGGTAAATAAATAAAAGTTAATGAATTTAAATGCTATATAAAAATAAAATAAGATAAAGGATTTTCCCTTTTTTGGAATATTTTAAAAGAAAATATTTCAAAAGATTTAAATAATAATTGTAAACATCAGTTGTTGTGATAACAGAATTTCCATTGGGACTTTATGGCTTTGGGAGTTAGAAAGTTGTGAAAAGGCCCACTGCCAAATAAAAATGATAATGATGTCACAGTGAAGTTATGAAGAGGTTGCAAGTAGTAAGGAGCCTGATCAACAGGAGGAGTGGTCGTCGTAGTGGTGGTGGTAGTTGTTATAGTAGTTATTGTAGTTGTGGTCGTAGTTGTTGTAAATTAAATACATTACTAAAATATTGTTGATGAGGTTGAGGAAGTAGTAGGTCGAGGAGTCTCAGGAGCAGGAGTGGTAGTAGGAACTGGCGTTATCGTTGTAGTGGAAGTAGTGGTTGGAAGTAGAGAATCATATACAATTGTAAAACGAATGCCAAATTGATTTGTAAATATGAATGCTTATAATGGTTTAAGCTTGAAAGTGACTTGTCCATTTGCTCCATCGGCAGCCGTGGCCTATATAACGAATACATAGTCTCCCAAGTATTGAGTGTCGTTTGTTGATAATAAATTATTTTATTGTTGAAACTTGGACTTGCATCAAAGTAGGTGAGAACGAAATAAATGGAGGAAGAGAAGAAGTCAAGTTAGTTGTATAATTTTAATAAGCCAAGTAGAGACTGTAAGATATCGAGGAGCACTTATAAACTGCTGCTGAAAAACTGATGTTTGCATCGCTTAAAAATATAATTTATTGTTTTTGGCTGTAGTAAAATAGGTTGAGAGTGTAGTTGCTCACTTTCATGAAGGAAACATCGAAATACTGCGTACACCAAGAACTCACACTAATTTTGTTTAGATTAGTTATTGTTTTGAGCGAGGCCACATAATCAGACGCTCCAAATAGATCGATGCACCCCACACTATAGTCTACATAAGGAGTATCGCACCTTATAGCTTCTGGATCCTTAGGGAGATACGCAAAACTTTCATAATTATAAAAACCTGAATATATTTCTATTTAAACTCGAGTCAGCGTATTATTAAATGGCAATAATTTTAAATTGGCCTAATTTATAATCATACTTATTTTTCATACAAACAAAAAATGAATACTCAATTTAAAAAGGGAAGATTAGATTGGATATAAAAAATAAAAAGCAAATAAAATTTTAAGTAAGTGAAAAACAAAATTGTCTTCAGAGCAAAGATAAAACTTCTAAAAGAATAAAATAAAATATAAAAGCTTAGTAAAGATTAACCATTTTCTAAAAAATGGTAGACTTAGGATTTATCTTAAAAATGTTAATTTCTTTAAAATAAATTTATAAATATGTTTATAATTAACTTGAGAGGTACTACATATAAATTACTTCCTCGCTATAGCTGCTAACATCGTAGCAAGTGTTTAAATTTACTAGAAATAAATTTATTTAAATTCTCAGTAGTCATAATGAAGCCTTTGTAGTAGCTTGAAGAAGTAATAGAATAAGAGTTCCCCCTAAGGCTTAAAGTCTTGAAACTTCCAAATATGATAACCTTTTCAGAGCTGTAGAAAAGAGGAGACTTAATAAGTTTAAGAAATAAATACTTCATAAAACATTTAGTAAATATAAAGTTGATATTTTGAGGAAGGATTCAAAGTAAATTCTGCTGCTATTACTGAATAAATGAATTATAAATTAGCTTTCCTATTTATTTTCTTACATTTTTATTTAAGAGGGTTTTTAAACTATCCTAATTATTTTATTTAGCATTAGATATTTTAAAATGAGTAAAATTTTAGTTTAAATGCTTTTATCTTTTAAAATTGATGATCTGCTTCTTTTTAATAATTTATATTGTACTAAGATGTACTAAGATACACCTTATTATTTATTATTTTATTGAGAAAATGAATTACTTAATCTATCAATACTTTCAAGGTTTACTGATTTAAACCCCAAAAATTAAGTTATTACAATAAATCAACTTAACTCACTTTTTATTTTTAAAAAATATTGAATATAAAATTAGCTATAATTGATTATTAATCTTGAATTTTATTATTTATAAATGGAGATTGTCATCAAAATTGATAATGACAAGTCTAGTATAGTATGGAGCTACAAATGATAATTATAAAAAAAGATTGAGTTGTCATGAGAGCTGTTTATGTGCTAAGGGATATAATGTCATAGCATTCCCCTAGCTTATAATTTATAATACCTTATCAACATTGTACTGATATTCATATTTAGCATATTAAATATTTGAGTACAGATCTTATAACAAATATCTTAAGTTTCTTTTACATAAATAATTTATTGTAATTAATTTGTTCAATAGAGATCATTGGGTGTTGGAGAGCCTGTTGCATAATTAGAAATTCGGTATAGGCTCCTGAAGAGCCTTGAAGAGTTCTGACTTGCTGTGCATGCGTATATTTCCTGGGTTGATGATTTTACGAATAGGGCATTAATGTATAGCTCAGTCATGCTGGTCTGAGGGTCGTCAGTCATTCCAATTGTGCTTTAAAAATGCTAAAAATATAATTGATTGTGTACCAAGGATTAAAAGTCATTCCGCCGTTGTAAACACAAAATAATTTAAACCGGCATGATGTTATAAACTATTATTGATGGAAGATTAAATCCAATTTATGAATTTAAAATCATTTAATAAATAATTTAAAATGATTTCCCAAAACAGATTATCTAAATTTATAAAAGTGCTTGAAAAAAGAAGTAAAATAAACATATTTAATTTGTTATAACTAAAGTGAAATATTATCCGTTCATCCCCGATTATTCACTACTGGATAGGAAGCCAGCTTGTCCAGTAAGTAGCCACTTTTTTTAGTCATTTTACTGAACTTTAGAGAAGTGGCTTCAATTCCATCCATGATTGGCATGTTTATCGAGATCTTTACCAATAATTGTGGGATTTAATAAAGTAAAAATACTTTTGTTTAGCTATACTCGGCAGACAAGGAGCGCTTACAGTACCAAGTTTTAAAACAGATGACAAGAGCTTTGTCCTAGTTCGCCCAGGCTTTACATAAGCAAACTAAAAGGTTTTGAAAAATTGGGGCTGAACGTATAATAATATAGTTTATGACCCTTAATAAATATAGATAGCCATAAGTAGATGATTTAGTTACCCCTCCTAGAACGGCTAATTTACGTCCATTTTCCTTATCAATTTAAGCTACATACTTCATTATTTATCCAATTATATCATTAATTTCTTTTATTGGAGGATTATTTAATTGATATTATTTTCCTTGCTAATTTATGGAATATTTTATAAAATTTTTTCTACTTTAATAGCCAAATAAATTTTTTTTGCACTGCTTTTGTAATCTAATGACTGTAAAATCAGATGAGTTTGAAATAAAAATTTTTTATTGAATCTTAGTAATTTACTTTCAGATCTCTTCTATATTGATTATTAATATGGCTTTAATTTAGAACTTTAAATTATAGTCTCTATTTATTGTTTTATAAATTAATTTATTTAGTACATAGCTGGTAGAGTAATCTGTATTCCATACTTGCTCAGCTCTTTCAAATAATTAAATTTAAATAAAGAATCAAATGTGTCAGACTAAATATATGCAATTACTTGAAGACCCTTCACTGAAGTTTATTTTAAATATAATATATTTATTTGGCATTTTTATTTTAAGAAGAGATGAGAATTGACATCCAATCTGAGTTAAAGTAGGTCATCTCCAAAGTTTTCCAATAAAAGAAAGCTCACAGTAAATAATAAAAAAAACTTATCTTCAAATCAATTTAAATTTAACATGAGAGGTTAAATAATATCATGTTCCAAATAGTTTAATAGAATGCTAATAATGTTTTTCTCTTAAATATTGTAAAAATCCTCACTAATTTCCTATAAAAAATAAAGGATTTCTTGTTACATAATTTAAACAACAACTTTCTATCAGCATTAGATTAAACTCATCTTTTGGCTAACTTTCTTTTATCATTAAAACTAACTAATTTAAATTTATATAAATAGGGCATCAATTTTAAAATAAAATAATCATAAAAATCTAGCTTACAACAATAAAGATATAAATAGTTCTAAAATTATCAATAAAATTTAAGATTTTTAATTAATGATTATTTATAAGCTCTTCGGTATGCTTAAGTTCAAATTTATTACCTTAAAAATATAATTCAGTCTTTAAGAATTAAATTAATAAAAAAATTTAGTATTCATTTAGTAGAAATTTAAAGCATTCTGCTTTTAAATTAATATGCTTCCTATGTTGCTACTCGAGCTTTAAAATTAAATAGCACCAGTTGAAGTTGACATAAAATTGTATTGATCAAATATTTTATAATTGAAAATTAAAATAAAAAAGATATAAGTTTAGATATGATAGATAAATAAAATAATATTTCTTAATTTGGGGAGGGTCTATCCTCGACAGTAAAATTTTATGATGAATAAGAGAAGAAAAACATATGCTTATAGGATAATTTTCATTCCTAAATATGATTCTTCCAGTTGGCCCGCTTGAACATCTGAGGCATCAAATTGTAATCCTAATTTAGCCAGTTATAGATTAGATACAGCTAAATAAAATCTATATTTTCAGCTATTTTTTCTCTATTGTAAAACAAACTTATAGTGCAACATTCTTTAAATAAATAACATGCTTTAGCTATAAACCAAGAAGTAGAGCTGAAAATAAAGTATTAGTCCCTTAATCATGAATTAAATTTATTTTTTAAAAAATGATGCACTATTTCAAAAGTGCACTTTAAGTTTGTTTTAGAGAAAAATTTGCAGAAAACATAGATTTTATTTAGGTGTACCTGACCTCTAACTGGCTAAATTAAGATTAAAATTTGGAATAATCAGATTTACGATAGAAAATTATTCTTTAAACTTATTTTGTTCTTATCTTTATTCAATATAAAATTTACTGACGAGGAAAGGCCATCCCTTAATTTTATTTTTTTTAAAAATATGAAAATATCATGTGAATTATATTTAATTTAAATTGTATATCTCTATTCTAATAGGAGTTCATATGGTCACTGTCAAAAACAGCAAGTAGGTAGTTTTCATTTCCATAGAATACTATCTTGGGTATTGAGGTATTGGGATAGGAGTTTTCGAAAGATTTCTCCCAAAGGATTCCTCCGTTTTAATCCATTTTAATCACCACTGGCATGTAAGAACTGGAACTCGCATCTGAATTTAGATTTTTTTTATAATCACATAAATGTTAATCTTTTATTACTAGAAAATCAATATGAGTCAATCTTTAAATGGTTAGCAAAATTAGAATAACTCGTATCATCTATATAAGATGTAAATTTATATCATTAAAGTGTTATTTATGGACAGCTCATGTTGTCTGATTTTATTTATGGTCAGTATCAAGTTTGAATGATACTCCTCTTATTTATATGAAAATAAATTCTCCTTAGAATTCATTAAAAAGTATCCAGATTTTATAAGGTTCATAATTTTAAAATATATCGCTAGATTATCTCAATTTGAAAGAGGAATTCTTTCATTTTAAAAGAGAAATATATGAATTAGGATCCTCTTCATTATTTCTAGATAGTACTTGTTTAATTAAATTTAGTTTGGTTGTATTAATTTTTAATATATTATTTTTATTAAATTAGGTGAATTTAGAGTAGAGTCACCAGTTTGACCTCCAACATATAAATTGCCATCAGAGTCTAGAGATACAGTTGTCATTATGAAATCTCCGCCCGTGCTCCCAAACACTCTTGGATAGGGATCAGTCGAGCAAATTCCTCTCACATAATCTACTAAGATAATTAATTTTGAACTTACACCTATTTAATCAATATCCTTATTTTTAAAGATTCTACATGAAATGTTTAAAGAACAAGAATTTTACATAAGGGAAATAAATAGAGTGTAAATTTATCTAAGTTTTGCAGATACTTCCAAGTTTCTCATTAATAATAATTAAGGGAATTAAACGACCCCCGGCATAAATAAAATAGGCCGTGACGTCAATGATATTGCTGTGACGCACTTATCTGACACACACAAACCTACCAGCCCAATAGGGATATTAAACACGTGGCACCCACCTCACATTCTGAGCAGAAGGGCTTCTGCATACCATCTAAAAAAACTTAAAAGGAGAAAAAAATCCGGTAGCTTCGGACCGAGAGCAAGTCGCTGCTCCATAGCGTCTGGCTTCGCTGTCCAGCTGCATGACTGAGTGTTTGCCCATAGACCACATCCCTCCACGCCTAACAGGATTAGGAGGGTGAGTGGTTCCAACTCACCTTTGATTATCTCTCCAGTGAGCAGCTCAACCACCTTCCCCAGGGCTTCGGCTGCCATTATCCCTTGCCTCATTTAAGCACTCACCCACCAGCCAATGGATTACCAAGCCAGAAAGCCTTCAGGGAAAGGGCGACCGGTGCCTAGTGCCGGTCGTGTGCGTCCTGAATTTTAACTTTCTAATATAATAATAAGTTTCTCATTAAATTGCAAGGACATTTAAATTAAGGGCACCTATTATTAAAATATGGTGAGAAATGGCACACTCTCCTTTATATTTTGATATAATAGCTAAACATTCTAAAACATCCAATACTTTTTTTAATGTTTGATCAAAGGTATGAAGCAGGAGGGTTTTAGAATTGAAATAAACTTATATTAAAATGCTTAACTCTAAACAAAGCAAAGATATTTGAGATTTTATAACTTCTATATTAGATTATTTCATCTTATTTTAAAGCTTAACTTGATGTCGTGGTTTCTGTTTGTTTGAATAAATCTCTTTTGTGAGTTATGACATTCGAAGGTGAGGTTGATATCATCAGCTGAGGAATGCTTATTAGTTTGTTCACTCTCCAACTAGTTAGCACTGATTTTCCAAACATCTTGTGTTTTCTTATGTTACAGCTTAGTCTATTAAGGTTGATAGTTAATAATTAAATCGCTCACGGGCTTAACTTAAACGCGCCTCTCCTTTTTAAATTCCGAATAAGTATTTTTGAAAGAGTAGAAAGGAGAAACTAAATTTTATAATATATGTAAACGAACTTGAGTCTGCGTATTCTTCCTTGTCTATAGAGATATATTCTTGCCAACAAGAGCTTTAACCGTCTATAGAGTCCTCTTAATTTATTTACAAATTACATTTTCATTCTAATTATTATAATAATTACGGTTTTAAACTATGACAGAAGGAGTAAGAGAATATATTTCAAAAGTGAGAAATAGAATTCTTAATATTTTTATCCAAAATTTGGCAATATTTTTGGATTATAAAAATATAATAGATTTTTACTATTATATAACATTTGCTTTATATCATATTTTGTCCGCTAAGAGTTATAAACATCATGACCATAAGATTTACAAAGATCTAGAAGAAAAGAAAGACAATGACAGACCACCCAGATTAGTACTTCAAGTCTTCGTTGTCCACGAAATCCTGAAACAAGAAAAAGTGATAGACGATTCCCAATATATATTTTAAATTTAGCAATATATTTTAGTAAAAATTTATAATATGACTATCTCATTAAAGGCCTCCATTCTATTCATCAAAGGGTTTTCGAAAGGCTGAACTGAAATTAAAGAATATTTATATTCTAAAATGATGTACATTATGTGAATGACTTGCTAAAACACCAAATATATCAGATGAATATATTAAATATAATATTAGCAAATTTATCTTTTATATAGTCAAATTAATTACAATCCCTTTCTATAATAATAAAATGATTATTCAATTTACAGATGAATTGTGCCTGAAAAATCCGCTAGTAAAACAGCAACACTTGCGAAGACAAGTCTTCTAAGCTTAAACCAAACGATGTAGCCTAGTGCAAAAGATTTCCTGATATTGATGTCCTCATAAATTGCTCCAATCATGCCTTCCACATGCTCAGCTTTCAATTCAGACCGAAAGGCTTTGATAAGCATATAGCAAATTGCGGGAAGCAGAATGCATATTCCCAAAAATGAAATTGCCATCAAAGACGATAAATAGTCAGTGTAATTGTCATAATTCAACTGTAGTCAATTAGAGAGAATTGAATCTTACATTCAAGCAATTTATCAAGGAAGATATAGACAGTTCTAAGAACCCTTCAATGAAAAATCAAATTAATTATTTATCTCAGGAGTCCGTTGAAGAACACTATTGCAGACAAAACAGAATGCATTTTACCAAAACTTAAGTAAGTGAGAAAAAAAGGGAAATTTACAATTGAC
>JAJKFJ010004887.1:0-20225 GCA_027382625.1 Tetmemena sp. SeJ-2015
ATCCCACCTAATTCTGGGCTAAAAATGACGGATACGGTGCTCGTTTTGATGGGCGCGTGCGGGAACATAGAGATCTCGAAAATGAGGAAAAAAGTTGATCGAAGTTTTGATGACTTTTTTTCGAAAAGTGATTTTGCCCTTCCCGGCACTTCCCTGTCCTGAAAACACCGTATCCCACCTAATTCTGGGCTAAAAATGACGGATACGGTGCTCGTTTTGATGGGCGCGTGCGGGAACATAGAGATCTCGAAAATGAGGAAAAAAGTTGACCGAAGTTTTGATGACTTTTTTTCGAAAAAGTGATTTTGCCCTTCCCGGCATAATTATAGTTTAAAAGTATAAACAGTTAATAAAGGGAGAGACTCACCAAAATAATCGAAGGCTAGAATTTCAACTACATCATTTACAAAATTAACTACAATTGCTTCCTATTAGAAGTCACTTTAATTATTTTACTTTGGAAATAAATTTTATAGGAATAAACATCATCTTAAATGTAAAATCTAAATAGTTATATCCAACACATATCAGTCAATAATTTATATCGAATATTCGAACTTATCGTACGTGAATATCTTTTGCTGAGAGTCACTTAATGCTCATTAAATAATACAAGTAAGAATCTAATTTAAGAATTTATAAAAAAAGAAATAAATATTTAACCATCTTATATTTAGTATAAAGGGGCAACAATCTTTTATCTTATTGAAAAGCAAGTGTTTCTTTATACAGGTCTTCTCCAGCACTAAGTAAGTAGCAATTCATTAGCTCATATGAAAACAATTTATTTAAATTATTTTATATTTTAATAATTAGAGTCTCAACAATTCAATTATTAAATCTGAAAATTAAAAGATTGCTAATAAACACGAGGTACCCCAATGAGACACCAGGGGTAGAGTGCAAGCTCTCAATAGCAGCCTATTCTACTTTCCTCGTACATGACCAGAGGGCACGAAATATCGGCAGCTCATGTCTTCAGTCAGAGAGGGTTTCAACAGCTAGGATTCAAGGCCATTACCCTCTTTAAAGCGTGGTAATGCCAGAGTTCTCTTGAGGCTATTGGCTGTAGGCTTCCTGACCAGTTGTATATACCACTATAGAGTTCCAATAAATGGAGGTATTATATAATAAATCTAATCATATTAAATCATTAAAATTCCTAATCTCTAATCTTCTATGAATTTATATTAAATAATGCTTTGAGTCGCTTAAACTCCTCATCTCTTTAAATATATTGGAATTTTATTATTCTATTTTCTACTCTATATGTTTCGATTCAAAAATAAATTTTGTTTTATAAATATAGCTTATTCTTACTAATAGGAGCCGATTGTTGTTAATTAGGGGTAAATAAAATATAATAAATTACTAATCTTATAAAGTTGTAGAAAGAAGATATAACTTATTATTAATTATTTATGTCCAATTTCTTTTATTCATTTTGGAATCCATTTTCAAGTGAAGGGTTTAGGTGTCTATCAGCGCTTGCAAAAACTCCTCTCTTTCTTTCTCCATTGGCTCCAGATATTTTGTTTTAGAATTTAGGTCATGACCTTTATTGTATGCCTAACCTGGAAGCAGGCCAAAGAGTCGATCTTTAAGTTAAACTATAATAATTCTCTGCTCTCTCAAACTGTCATCAGGCTTCTTAAGCTCTTCTTTATATAGGCGTAGTAGTGGCTCTGTATCGATGTAACTTTATATCTTTGATGTGGTAAAGCGCATCATTAAGGGAGCTAAGTGTTTCTTTAAACCATCTAACTTACCTCCTGTTTTGAAGATCGTGGATCACTTCCATTTCTTTAGGGTTCGCAATCTGATCTTCCATCCTTTTATCCAGCTACCTACCTCATACTGCTCTAGCTTTAGTCACTTTTTACTTTTGAATTCCTCCACCTTTCATACAATTGACTGCTTCTGTCTCTGCTGATTCATTGAGGTAAGCATTCATAAATAATTATAATTTAAAACAATTTACAGATTGTGATGGAGAGTATTTTGCGAAAAATTCAATGACTTTTATTTGAATTAAATACTTCCACAATTAACGACAATCACTTTCTATAATTTTTATGAAGCATAGTAATTTAAGCTACTAATTTTCAGATATTATGTAAAGAGGAAGTAATTAATTTTTAAAAAGAAGTTAATGATAATGATGATAATTTTGGGTATAAATTATCAAATGAGAGAAGATAAAGAGCATAAATTGTTAAATTCTACTAACCATTAATATTAATTAGCGATATGATAATCAAGTCTATTATAAGAAGCGTGGATAATAAAAATGTCTGCCATCACTTTTAGACAAAGAGATTTGTCCATATAAAACTGAAGATCATGGGATATCATAAAGGTACTCTCTATCTATTTCACTGCTCCCTTGCATCGATCAAAGCAGACGAGCCTCTCAATATTCATGCCATTAGTCAGGGATCGATTCTTTTAAAACCCTTCATGACTGGCATTGTGAGCTGCCTGAAACTGGGACCTCGGATGCCTACACTCAATGTCTAGCAGTTTTGTATTAGAGTGTTTGCTCTCTGCCTGCGGGAATGGTTGCACTCATAGAAGATAGGTATGGTTCAATTATCGTCTTATCCCCTAGGTCTGTAATCTTCAGTAATCTCTCTTGACTCCCAAAGCAATCTTCTCACTATAGATCGGCAATTAGTTTGTGGAATATCCACTTGATTTTAGCCAGCTTCAAGTCACAAAATCAACTAAGTAATAAACAATTTAACAACATTTAATACTTTATTTTTTAAAACTATTTATAATGTCTCTAATACTGTTAGGTGATTGCAAAGATATAAAACAAAATCTTCATATTTTATAAGCTGATTCTAACATATAGTATTTTTATTGTGTTGGAGCTAGGTTCTTATCTCTTTATTTTTGAATTTACTTGTGATTTGAATTGTTTGAGGATAACTTTAACTTTGATATATCATGCTTAACTTCCCTCTTTGACCCTAAGCAAATTTTATAGCTTAAGATAGAAGTTAACTGCGGAAGCAGAATAATTTTATTCAAGCTCAGAAATATTTCGCTGATTGATTTTATGAGGGGGGGTAGTATTATTAGTATAGCACTAGTGCCAGAATGCCAGTCAGCGAAAACTTTTGTAATTAGAGTCGCCATTCTTCTAAATTATAATATAGGGTTAATATGATTACATGATAAGAGGTAAGCAAAACCAAATCAAGATTGTATTATTGAGCAAAGTGGCACATATTAAATTAGAGATAGTTTAATACATTATGTTTTTAAATTTAATGAGGGAGTCAGCTCCTTCGATATCACTATAGTCTAAATACTTGAAACTCTCTAAGCAAATCACTTCTAAATTTCTGTGAATGCGCTTTGAGCAGTTGCCTGCTGAGGGTGAGGGTCCTTCTGGATGTTGTAGTCGCTGAGGGTTCTGCTTGCTCTTGTTGAAGATCTTGTTGTGGGTGTTGTTCAAAAGAACGCAAATGTAAGCATGCTTTTGTTATTTACTGAGATTGCCAGCTAAGATAAGTCTCTGTTGATCGGGAGGGATGCTTCCTTGTCCTGGACGCTTGCCTACTCGGCTGTCACTTTCAAGTTTTAGAGGATGTGCTTGTTGTTGTTGATGAAGTAGTTGAAGTAGTAGTAGATGTAGTTGTTGAAGTAGACATTTAAATAAAATAAACTCTTTAATTTAAGCGGAATATAATATTATTGAGAAAATCAGTGATAAAGACAATTAATTCAAAAAACATAAATTAACTACTGATAATTTAATAATTTCCTAATTAAAAATTGGGGTTTCTTTACTATCGCAACAATGGCAGATCTTGAATAACAGTGCATGGAGCAGAGGTGCCTATTTATCGACAAGTTCTTGAAGCAGCAGCTATTCAAATGCGAGAAGGATCCCTCTAATCGATTCATGACGATGAGGCTTAAAGTACATGGGCAATCATATTACAGAATCCATTCAGGAGAAAGGTGGCTGCATAAATGGGAGCGCACGAAGAAAATGTAAAGCTCATCGCATAATCTTTTGAGCTGATGTGAGGAAAGTGGTTAAGCTCAAGAGGTAAAAACATTGGTATGGTATTAGAATGCTTACTTCAAGCAAGGAATATCTAAGACTCAGATGAGATGTATATTTGACAAGGGGGAGATTTAAACTAATAGAAAAACGAGTAAGTATGCTAGAAGTTCAATTAGCTGGTGCGAATTGGGGTGGTCATTGGTGGTGCGAATTTGGGTGGTCATTGGTGCGAATTGGGGTGGTCCAGGAATTTCTTTCTTGTTTATCATATTTCAGTCTCTTACATATTCTAGTCTAGAGATTACAGAGAAAACTATTAGAGAGAAGTCGCCAGCCTCTAAGACATTTTCATTATTGCATATGCGAAATTCCAAAAAGCATTTGCTTCCTTCTCCCAAAAACAATGCAGAGTAAGATCTAAAAACTGAAGAAAGCAGGATAAAGATAGCAGATAGAGTCATATGCAGTTGAGAACTAATTGACTATTAAAAATGAGTAATTATTACAACGTCTCAACTATTAAATTGTATTTTTAAAACGCTAAATCAAACCCCAATTACTAAAAGGGGTAATAATTGTCAGTTATTCTATGCATTTTGAATTAATTGTCTTTATCACTGATTTTCTCAATAATTGTGTAGATATGGTTTTAAATTTGCTGCTTTTACATAAGTAGTATTAGCCAAAACTATAATGATGAGGTATTTTTATTTTGCTGCTTTGATAAATGGCTGATGATTTACAAACAATTATCATAGAAATATGTTTTGCTTGTAATGCATTCCACCACAAAAAATTTGAATTTAATTGTGTGATATTTAAAATATTTCTGTTAAAAACTCCTATTATACTTTTGTCCGATTTTTATTTTGCGTTATAAATTTTACTCCTATGTTATATTTAAAATAATCTGCTTTTAATCTCTGACTTAATTTTTATTTAATAATTTAAAAGAACTCTTTCTAAGATAAATAAAATGAAAAATTCAACTCTAAGACTTTAAATAAAAGAAGATAAAATTCACATATAATACTGAGTGAATCTAAAAATAATAAATGAGGGCAGTTTAATATAACTTATTTATTTAAAATATAATAAACTAGATTTATTTTGCGACGATTTGAAATTGCAACATTAAAATTAAAGATTAGAGAAGAATTTGATATAGAATATAAATAAGAAATTCAAACTTTGGAGACCCAAGGGTTTTAGAGGAAGCTCAATAAATAGGGTACTCCATATTCTGTGTCAAACATTTGACCTCTACACTCTAATGCTTTTTCATTGTCAGAGTAGTTAACAATATGAATATATAAATATTAGTATATTTTTAATAAAGTTAACCTTGCAGAATAAATTGTTAGCGCATTAAGAGTTGCAGGATTTGCTGGTTGATTCTTCCTTTTGCATTTTACTATAGAAGTTAGTTTATTAACTTGTAAATAATCTCTTTAAGAATGAGCGAGGACACTTACTTGTAAAGTTTCTTGGCTTATGATGAAGTGGTCAAGAGCGAGGCTGCTAAGTTTGCATATTCCATTGGACTTAGATCGTCCATGGAGTAATCACTTGGATAAGAGACTTTTTAAATATTCCAATCGCCATCCCTATCCTTCGCATCTTGCAGGTTAAAATTGAGAACATCAACTTTGAGCGGGATGTGATAAGTCTGGTCCATTTGATAAATGCGAGCGGATGGATTGTAGGTGTGAGTGCCTAGAGATTATAAAACTCTATTATAAAAAGTATATTTCAAGATCCACCAACTTAGATTACTCCAATAGGTTTGTCTGAAGTTGTTGAGCGTATCACTTTGAAAGAATCTGTCCCCTCATATCCAAAAGCCTGGAGAGTTACAATGTGCTGATAAAATGATTAATAAAAAATAAAAAATATATAAGATATCTCTCCATTAAAATGTTGTACCTTTGAGCAAATTAACGATTGCAGTTTTCATTTCCTGGAGGAATGTTCCCCATGATTATCACTCGCCACTAATTCCTTTCTGCAAATTTTAGTCTTCCCTCCAACCACAGAAGCTGCCCACCCCCGTCCTTGGGCTCTCTAAAATTGCCTTAGTTAAAGGTATAACAAGCCATAGTGTTTAGAGAGATGAGCATCACCTTTTAAAGGAAGGTATTTGAGGTAGTTGTTTTATTAAGGCCAAAGACTGAGTAATACCCATAGTTTTTGAATTCAGTTAGTGTAGTAATCCTAGATATTTGATTCCTAAATTCTTCATTTAATGTTTTCTAAGTTTAGCATTGATTGAAGTGAGTGTGCCTATAGGCGAACCTAGATTTAAGAGTTTTGATGTGCTCTTTATAGAGATAACTTGAGTGACATTAGGCAGAAACTCATCATTTCCCAGAGCTAAAAATATCAGCGAGGTGTTTAAAATATCTATGTCAATATTAACAGCATATGTTTCCGAAGACTGAGTTGATAATTTTAAGAGATTCAGTTAAGTTGGAAATGACTTCTTAATCAGACATTAGCATATCTCGTGGCACTATACCACCAGTTACTATCACAATATCAGGAGTCTGCTGACTTTTAAGCTCTTAGAGCATGCTGTTAAAAGAAGTAGAAGGTGTGTCACATGTGAACTCTCCATATTAAGATAATAATTTAAAATATATAGAGAATATTAATCTGCGAGCTGACCATGCTTTCCATTTCTCTCTCTGCAGCAAATAGGTCCACCACAATTTTTATTGTAGCCTGCTGCGTACTAGAAATCTATTTAATTTGTTTAATATAATAATCTACATGAGGGTCACTAATATGAAGTATTTTATAAGTTGGTCTCCCCACCTAGCCTCTGATAGTTACTTATAAAATATTTTTAATTTAATTAGGTATCTTTTTTAAAAATCAAATTTAATTCTATAAGACTAGTTTTAAGCTTAACGATAGATAATTGGTTTATTAATTAAAAAAATTTAAGATGCTTCTTAAATAAACTTTTAATAACTTATATTAAAAAAATGAATAAAAGCTCGCAACAACTCTCCAATAAAATGATAGCCTGCATCTTTCTCAAGATAAATCATAACAATAAATAATTTAATAAGGAAATTAGTGATATATTTAAAGTAAGAAAATTATCTATATTTTTATCAAGACAAATTAAACCTAGAATATAGATGTCTATATGTATATTTATAATAGTTGCATAGACTCCATTTAGATAATCATCATTTTGAATTGTCGATGGTTTTGCTGATAAAATTGTGTCTTGATAACTTGCTATGTCACTCGTGCTGTAAGAAACATTGGCGCAAGTCAGAACCACATTTGTGCAGAAGTAGTCTCCAGACAACACAAATGAAAAGAGATTAAAAGGAAGCTATCTTGCTGCGTTTTTAATCATGAATATATCAAGACATGAAGATTGAAATTAGAGATTTTTAAAATGAGAGAGCAAGTTTCGTTTTGATAGCCTAGAGCGTCAGTACAGATAAGTCCGGCAAAACCTTACCAGGCTTTCATATTATGATTATCCAGAATAAAACGCTAGGTTGCTATTACTGCCTATTGACATACTGCGCAAGTTAGGAAATTTTGGTAAAAGGGGATCTTGTTAACGTCCTTCAATTTCTTATGCTCAACTTCTTTGTTTTAGATTTCTTCGCTAAAATGATTAAAAAAGATGTTGTTTATTTTTTATTTAAAGTATTTATAAACTTTTAATATGACTCAGATCCTGGCTTACTACATTTTCTGATTATAAGTCTCTATCATATAAAATATAGCATAAAATATGCTGAATTTATTTAATCAAATTAATTATTAAAAAAATTTCAGCAAATGAAATTGGTATTTGAAGAAAAAAATGTTCTTAATTATATCATTTGTAAGAAGAGACTCAAAGCTCTGTTCATGTAAATAAAAGATATTTGAATTGAGTTCATGTGTTAGAAACGAGCTGAATACTTTATCAACTTTGAATTCCACTTAAATTGGGTAATCAGAGACAAAATATTTGCCAATTCTCTTTCTGCCAGCCTCTGCTTCTCTTTGTAAAGTTGCTTAAATGAATACAGCAAAGAGAACCAATGCCTTTAAGTTTGAACACTTCCAGCAATTATTTTACTTCATTTTAGATATTTCCCTCTTTTATCTATATTAATTTGAATAATGCTTAGACTGTTTGCAACTTAATGGGAAAGATATAAATCTATTAACTTTATACAAAGCCTAACTAGTGCATATTATAATCCTAGTTTAAGAAAAATAATTACTCTCTCTCACTCTATTGTATCTTAAAAATAAAAAAAAATTCCTTGATTGTTATTTATTAAGCTTATCACTCGCAATCGAAAACTGTGAGTGCAAGGCCGAAAGCTTAGAAAATAGAGAAGGGGTACTATGCGTCCAACTTGAACACGTTATCGTTGGTTCTTCCAAATTGCACGTTAAAGCCTTTGATAAAATGAATCATCATACATATATTTATAATGTTTAGCTTTTAAAAGTTTATTAACTCCTCTCCAATAAAACAAAATTAATTTCTGAGTGTCTATAGCTAAATCGTATTGAATATGATGATAAATAATAAATAGAATATAAACCCATCGACCCACAAATCACAATAATTAAATGGAGCTCAAGAAAAGTCTCTCTCTCCTCAAACAAGAAAATTCCCAAGATAATTAAGACTCACACCTTGAGTTAACAACTAAATGCTTATATATTTATTTCTTAATCTTAGAGTTGTCTTCTGAGCATGTGAAGACGCTAATAAAATCCAAGTCTGCTAAATTACTAGGAGGTACTGAGAATTAAAGTAGTGACAAGTCAAGTGGAAAGAACTCAACTCAGATGACTGTCTCAATAGGCAAATTTATATGCGAGTTCTGCTAATAAGTCTTCTAAAAACCTAGTAAACTAAAAAGACATATTACTAATGTTCATGATGAAGTTGTAAGTTGAAATAGAGAAATTTTAATTAGATTTGTCTATTTCTGGTTGCTGATAATTGTGTAGAGGCCTTATAAATGTGAGGAATGCAATTAAACTTACAAGAGAAAAGAGCACTTAACCAGGCATTTGAGTTCTGTGCACACAGACAAGAGAGAAATGGAGTGCCCCTACAGAGAAAGTGAAGGATGTATTTTGATGTTTCCCAATAGGGATCAGCAGCGTAAGCACATTCAAAGGAAGCATGAGAAGAGGCTATTTTGCGATATCTGCTTTATGAAATAGTTCGAGGAGAAAAGCCAGACCTATTATCAATATTACTTTATTATTTGAACTTAATATTTAGCTATGAGAATAATTACATGAACGAGGATTTGGGAGAAGTGTAAAAGGCTCTATCAAATATAGACTCTCAATTCGCTGAGATAGAAGTTGAACAATACCATTTATTATAATTACATGATTATCAAAAGGCTATTATAATTATTTGATGAATACGATATAGAGAGCTCCTGCGCATCTAATTCAATAAAAGCCAGCAATAATAAGAATACTTCCCCTTCCAAGAACGTTAAAACACCTGAGAAGAGCAAGGGTCTGAATTAAAGTAACCTACAGAGCATGCCAAAGGAGTCAGTGCATTTCAACAGGGTTAAAATATTTGACCTGCCCATCTATTTCTAAAAGAAGTCTCAACTCAAGAAGCACATGGCTGAGGTGCACGGTGAGGGCTACGAATGTGTAGAACACTCATAACTCTATTATATTCCTCATATAATAAATTATATGTCATATATATAGACTGTGGGAAAAAATTTGCAAAGAAAAAGCTACTGAATGCTCACTTGGCGAGAGTGAGATAGCAAATCAAGAAAAGCAAAGCCAAGATGTATAACTACAAAGAAGACTAGGATGATGATGAAAGTGATGAAGACGAGGACAGCTGGAGAGATGAGTTAAACTAATTCTCAATATCTATTCAAATGTGAATTCATTTGAGTCCGAATAGACTGATTAGAAAGGATAGAAGAGCTATAAAAGGCAATCATAGAAAGAGTGTGGAAATAAGAGGAAGAGAACGTATAAGCTCATATAAAACGACAAGGTGGGGGAGGATGAATTTGAACCACAAAGTTTTGACTGTAAATTCTCCCTGGACGGGAGTTAGCTGCTAAAAAGATAAAAAATAGAGCACACAGAGACATTCAATGAGGTATCTCAAAACGAGTGCTCAGCTTTCAAAGAACAACTTAATTATAATAGCGATATTGAAATATTTCAATACTATTCTTAATTAGAGCATTAACAGTTACTGCGACGATAGCCAGACTATCACTGCAAATATTTTGACGTTTGATGAATAGAAAAGCGTCTTTAGCGTGGGTGACTTCCTGAATCTGAATGGCATGATAAGGAGAGATAGTCTAAACAGTTAATTAAAAAATTAAACCTTTCATTACTTAAATTTATTTGAAGTAGGCTTGAGTCCTAATTTAACCCCTCTTCCAGATTAAATCACCAGCTCATGGTTTGTCTAAACTGCGGAAAGGTTCAAGGAATCAGCTAGCAAACCAAAAACTTTATGAGGCATCTGAGTAAATGCAAGAAAAGGAGCGAATAAGGAGGCGAGGGTGCTAAAGAAGAGCAGAAAGACTATGATGAGCACGAAGGGGAATAAATACAATAAAATAAGAGGAAATACAAAAGCGATGGGATGTTTCTAAACAAGGAAGAAATGGATATGATTATACCTAGCAGTGTAACCAGTTCTAATTTCAATAAGTAGGCGTGATAAATTTTAAGAGTAAGAGAGATAGATAATCATGAAATTTTTCTCGGTAGTGTAACTTAATTAGTCTTTATTTTATAACTTTGCAGAGTTTCCCTAAAACAGTAACCAGATGAAATAAAACTACTTAATTGCGAATTTGAAATTTTTGTATTGAATTCACATAATCTCATTAATCTCACTGAAGTTTTCATCCTTGGTGGTGTCCTCAAGAGGGATAATTAAGAAATCATTGCACTCCTTCTCTATGCTGCTTCCTCCAAAGACTATCAGCATGTCTTATCCGACTGCGAGAGAAGCGCAAGATATTCTACCTTCCTAGAAGAATCTAGACTTCTTGCAATTTTGAGGAATCTTGGTCATGAGGGTCCACTTTTTGCTAGTGATGCTATACCTTACAATAGAATCGAAGAACCTCAACCCATTCGTTCCTCCATAGATTACAAGATGCTCGTCATTCACCAAACGGGATACTTGGGAACACAGATCAGATGGAAGATTACCGAGTACTGAAACTTTACCAAGTCTGTCCTCATTCATCATTTTAAACTTAAAAAATGAGTGATATGGATTATTTTCATTCAAGTCAATCAGATACATCTGGTTTTAGAAGGAAGCTTCTTCAATTTTCTAGCCAGCAAATATACCTCTCCCTCCTACTATTAGCAACTTGTCTTGCTGGTAAAGTTCTGCAGTGTGCATTTCAATTGCTGGCAACAATTTCTCGCTCTCATCTGTCTTAATAGGTTTGAATTTAAGAGTTTCAAGGTCTAGTTTATATAAGTCTTTGAGTGGGCCATCCTAATTAGCTCCACCAAAGAGATAGGCGCTCTTACCATCATGGCTGAGTGTCATAGTGTGGGAGTTTCTGACTGCTGGAGTTACTGCTCCATTATCATAATCGTGATGAGTGAGTTGGAAATTGCTGAGACTTAGTGAGAATAGATCGTTATAGAGTTCTCCTTTTTCAGAATCCTGTCCTCCAAAAAAGATGACTCTATTCCTGTCTTTATCAAAAACGCTAGTCATTGAGTTCCTTGGAGTAAAACCATCCTTCTCTGAGATCTTTAGAGGCAGAGCTTTAGTAGGTGCTTTTGTAGCTTTGTTCACAGTCACAATCCAGAAGTCATCAAACTGCTCCTCCCTCGAAGCTCCTCCTGAAATCAAAATTTAGAGATCGGTTTCAGACTCTCTAATTAAAGTTAGAGTGGCTCCTCCACGTCCGGGAATCTTTTCTAAAGAGAGAGATGCACTTTAAGTACTTGTCTAGCTTTCCATTTAAATTTGAATCGAATTTAATTTTATCACTCTCTTAAATAATTTGCAAATAGGCTTCCTCTTAAAGTCAATTAAGAAATGAATATGACTTATATATCATGATTAAGATTATTGTTTAATTTAGCTCGAATGAGCATAGAGAGCTTTAGAGTCGGTTATATGGCCCCTTTGAATATACTTTTTCATCTAAGGGTGTTAAAGATATAGCTGTCTCAATTCCTTATTGTCTAAAATTTTGTCCACCAGCTACCTAGACTATCTAGTAACTTCATCTCTAAGATTAATGTCTTATTTCTTCTGAGCAAGAATATAAATTGATTAAAATATTTCTACATTTCTATATTTGGAAGAAGAGTAGTAAGTTAGGAGTTAGTGAATTCACTGATTGCCTTCAGCTTCTCTAATTTGGAAGTTGCTTTCTTGTGCTTAGTAAATAAAAAATTAAAGTATAATGATTGATAATTGCTTTTCAAGTGATTGGTTGTTTAGATCGTAGGCTCCAAACTTCTTAGAAGACTCAATAGCTGAAGCTGAGGTGTCTCCTCCAAAGAAAGAGTGAGAAGTTTATAATACTTTTCTTAAATGGAAAAAAATAATAAAATAATGACGCATAAAATGATAAGGAAAAAATAACATTTTTATTCCGAACTTGTATTCAAAAATATAGCTATTGAGAAGAACTCTAAATTTACTTACACAAAATTTGCGCTGAGACATTTTAAAAAAGGCAAATTTATATTCTTCCTACTGGGTAGAAATTTAAACTGGAAACAAAAATACGAGGAATTTTTTAGAATTAAAAATCACCTGAACATAAAATATCTATTAAACATTATTCTAGAGAAGCAATTTAAGAATTTGTTAATACATTATTCAAGAACCATTTTTTGTTTATAATGAATATTGTCTTTAAAATGATGAAGTAGTTTGATTGAATTTGGATTTGTTGAAGAAACGTCTTTTGTTTGATTAAGCGGTATCAAAGCTCTTATTTACTATGAGAGCAGAATTGAGAAAGCTATCACCCTCTGTATTTGAGTGTGCCCCTGCATTACTAGTCGTGTTATCTTAGTTCTTAACGTCTTTTTCGAGGAATAGTCTACTCTGAGATTAAAATCCATTACCGCCAAGCTTCAACTTCTAAGGAGTTTAGCTCAAGAATCCTATATTATTCTTATCTTGATATCTCATCTTCAATTAATTATTGAAAGACAAATGTATAAGTAAAATTATAGCTCATTGCACTCTTTTTATCAGAGGACTTTGAGATATCCATATCTGTGCAAGTAGGCAAGGGTGAAATATCTCTGATAACTCTATCCAGATTTTGCTCAACTCTTTGAAGCCTGTTTCTTTAATTTCTGATTCTAAACATCTCTGTGGGGTTTAGCCGTTCGATACTCTCTCTTATCTTTGACTTTAGTTCCTAGTTCATTTTAATGATAAATCTATAAATGCAAAGTGATGTATCATACTGCGCACATCCTTTTCTTTCTAAATAATCTTGGAGTCCTGTTATGTTGAAAACATTTTGAACTCACTTAGATAATTGAGGCCACCCTCATCTCCAGTTGCTTGTTAATTCTGCTGGGAAAAAGTGGATGAGTGATTGTTGTTGAAGTTATTGGCTTTGAGTTTGTGAAGATCAAGTTTGAAATGCTACTAATGACTTTTAGGGTAATCTTAATATGAAGAATTGATAAGGGGGTTCGCATTTTCTTCCATCTCAAAGCCCTCGATGATTCTTTAAGAAGGAGTAGCATCCTTTAGTCTTTGGATTATTTTTAGAGCATTCTTTTTCTATTCAATCTATCCAATTTCTGCTCAAAATTTATTTTATAAGCAATTTATACTTATATTTCTGCTTTGTTCTGTGGATTAAACTTGGTATGCTCATAGTTTATTATAAAACTGAGATTATGAATAGTTGGAGATGAAATTCCTTAGGTCGAAAGTGGTGTTGGTCATGCCAAAGAAGCCTCCTTGCCCATAGACCTTCTTCTTATTGTTTGAACTGATACCTGGGGATGAGCTATCCAGTGGCGACCTCCCTCTTTCTTAAATCATATATAAGGTAAATTCATTAATCTACTGAGTTAAGTTCTCCCTTTCTGGGACTTAGAAGCTGTCTATACTTTTCAATAGAGGCGAGCACTCTATTCCTCACTGCACTCTCCACTTTCTTCATCAAGGGATTTGAGCTCCCTTGAGTTGAGAAGAAGCCACGCTACCCATCATTATTAAAAAAGTTAATGTGTGTTTTTAAATTTGAATCAAGTTTGTCTTATTTTCGAGAGGAGAAGTTATTGTTGTCATTCTCAACTTAATAAGAAGATTATATAAAGTATATTAGGTTTATCACCTTCGTCTACTGTAGGCAATACTACTTTACTAGCCTTGATATCGTTATCATCTGGGTTTGCTCTGCTATTGGGATTAATCGCTCTTAGGAAACTAGAAAGCTTGCTTCCATAAGTAATAATATACAAAAAATAAATGATAATAAAATGCTTGATTGCAAAGCCTTCACATCATCTTCCACCGCAAAGGAGACTGAGTTCTTAAATAGAATTTGACTTGACGCCTTTCCTGAAAATATATATAAAACTATAAAAAGTAATCTCTCAATTATTTTTTCCTTTGCTCTTAAAGGAACTGCTGTTGGAAAGTTTTTGAGATTTCTTACTATACTTTTAATTCTACTTTGCTAGCGGCCTCATTCGGTAAGTAGGCTCTTTATCTTAGTCAGACTCTTCTTCTTTCACCGGCTCTAAATCAAAAAATACTTTCTAAGAAATAAGTTTCGATACTCTTGATCTATAATTCCGTTATGGCGTTTGGCAAACTTCACAAACTCTTTGAAAGGAGACATCACTCTCATTGCAAGCCTCCCCCAAAGATAAATATAACTATATGATGAATGTCAAAGTGGATTCTCTAGGTTAGTGTGCTCTCTACTATTCTCTGGGGAATAGTTCTCGTAGACATCGTCGAACTCAACCTTAGGCCACTCATCTAAGAAGGGCGGGTACTTGGGCATGGTTAATTACTCCTTAAAGTATCTCCGCATCGAGTCATCCTTCAAAAATAGAAATTCATGTGTCCTCTAATTAAATTTCAGAAACTAGGAAGGATTTAAGTGGTGTTTGGGATTATTTGACTTTGAAATCTAGCTTCTTTGTTTTTAGTAGAGACTACTGCTGCCTAAGGCAGATTGATTCAGCTAGATCTACCCATGAAGATAAATTATTCCATATAATCACTAAATCAATGCACTCTAAAGATTAATAGAGTGCGAGCTGCTTATTAGATCTAATTTCATGCTTCCTTTCCTGCTCGATTAAGAGGAAGCAAAAGACTGACTTAGCATTTATTTATTAACTCCTCCTGTAGTCTAATTCTGAAGTCTCTGGTTGAAGTTATAGTTCTTTGTGAAGATCTGTTGTTACGTTTTAGAGTCAGGCTTCTAATTTTAGCCAGTCCCAGTGATCGGCTAATCAGTTCTCCCATAATTCTTTCACTCATAAAGAAACGTAGATAAACAATTTAAATGATCTTTGACAGTTTTGGCTGGTGAAAGTGAGATTAGATATTGATGATGGTATTTTGAGAACTGATCTGGCCTGACCTGCTTACTAACTTGGTTCTTTGATTACTATAATCCAACTGTTATGGTGATATTTTAACAACAATAATATCTTCACATCATTTCTTGTCAATGATTGTTTGAAGGTGCCTATTAAATCAGTGTTGCCTTGGTCGTTATAGTCAGAGCCTTTTCTAAATTGCGAATGCCTCTTAGACTGACTGAAAGGAGACAAGTTCTTTTTGCTAGTTGGGCTGTCAACATATAGTGGTTGAGATGCTATCTATTTAGAGAGTGCTCTTCTCGAAGGTGTCTCCTGCATCCAATTATTTTAACTTGTTTAATTCTAGTAATAATATTCATTCTCTTTTTTAATTTTACAAAAATAAAATTAGCGCAAGCATTTAATGATCATCATATTTCTATAGTGAATGCTCGTGAAGTGAATGATATGGTGGGCTGTAAATATTTTATAAGTGAATTGATTAATTTGTATAACATGTTGAAGTTACCAGCAATAAGACAATATAATCAAATGAGGCGGCATTTGGCTGCATCTCTCCCCCAATCCAACACATATAATGCTCAATAAGTAGAGGGATAATAGTTCAAATCGATGTAAAGCCTCACCCTCGTATCCTAGATAAGGGTTTTCTCGCAGAAAAATACCTATAATAACAAACTCAAGTCAGAGCTAGAGAAGTTGAAGAATCTTCTAAACTAAAAATGTCAATAGCTTTTACTCTATTGAATAAATTGTTTCTTCAGCCTGAATACATTGAAAACAGAGTAGAGAAAAAAGAGAAGACTAGTAAGGAGCAAACTTAGTAAAATAAGTAGGATGAGAAGGACTAAAAAGAAGGGCCTCATCATAATCCTGTTAAGTATGTGGCTTCTTAAGACCCCTGGATTACTATGATTATCAAGAATGTCTTGATATATCTCAAATTCTAATTATTCTAATAGAGCTTATTAAGGATATTGGGAGTGATTATGTACTGTTCTGGGAAGCTGACTGAGTTCATAGTGAAGAAATACTTTTTCCCAAAGGCAGATGAACTTACTGACCTCACAAAGATTGACAGCTCTAACTTGTCAATTCGAATTAGTTAATGAGTATACAATGAATGATAATTTAAGAGAAGAAGCGCATGATCCTCACATAGATGGGCTCTAAGGATTTCTAAGAGGCTTACCGTTTACGCCCCAAGGACTTATCTAACAAGTACTACTTTGGTAAGGGGAGAAACTTTTTCATTCAGCTGATTGATGATGTGAGCCCCAATCAGCTCAAGAAAAGTCAGCAGATGAGGGACCTATCACCCTAGTTCTATTTACTCAAGAGACTTTGTAGGAAGAGAGAACAGCCTCTCTATCCTCATAGGTTATGAATTTACTCTTATTAGACTATTATTTTATTGAAAGGTTATATCTCTCTGACTTCAAATAGAACGAGGAAGACTTCTAAAAATTCATTGGAGCTCAGTTCCATATAGACTCAGAGGAAGATTTCAAAGAGATAGACTTCATACTCGTGAATGAAGATCGCATGAAGATGCCTGTCTACAAGAAAGATCCTGTGTCTCAAGCTATCGGCTTCAAGTTTATGTAAAATCCGACTGCCATTTCGGATTTCGATTAGCTCTTTGAAGCTCTGGAAATCAACAAGGGGACAAGTGTGAATTCAAGCAAAAATATCTTCAGTAGATTTCCCTTCTTCTATTTATGAAGTACATAATGATGTGTAACTAGAAGGATTGGGACAGTGCAAGCAAAATGAAGTTGCAGTAGAAAATATTCAGGAAGTTCTTTTATGAGAACTCAGCTCACATCGAGAGCGAACTTAAATTCATAGAAATAACTGATATGAAGATAGCTGAGAGAATTGGCTTTAAGACTTAAGAATGTTTTAAGTTCATCTAAATGAATCTCTATTGATATTTAAGAAGACATTTTCGTGTTACAAAATGTGAATACCTTCAACTCTATCGAAGGAAGTGAAAAGTTTAAATTCATGGGGTTAGAGTTGGAGAGACTTAAATGCGAGGTGATAAACTAGAAAAAGTTTGAAGAGGAATTCAAAGATATTATAGTTGGCTTAACCAAGAGAGAGTTCGAGGCTTATCTCATGAGTGAGCAAATAGATTCAAACATTCTATATACCTTTAATGAATCTTTAAATAATCTGATTACTTGATGGGAAAATTTGGCAGTTTTATTGAGTAGCTGCTAGTAGGGACTGATTTGAATAGAGGTGGAGTAATATACGTGCAGTCTAGCTAGATGCTCAAGTTCTACAAGAACTATTTCCAAAACAACAGAAAAGAGCTGGTAAGATATTGATTTTGTTGATTAATTGCCTATGTGTAGATATTTATCTCAGACTCTACTAAAAGCCTTGAGCACATCAACACAGCGATACAAAGTCAGGCTTAAGAAGGAAGGAATGCCATTTCACAAAGATAAATCCCTATTATCATGACTGATGTGAACCAGGCTTCTTCTTATCTTAATTTGCTGTGCCCTCAGGTTGATGCATAACAATAAAAAGACGAAAACCGGAGGATAGACATTGCTTAGGAAATCATGGATCAGCAAAGAGAGATGTATGAAAAGAAGAAAGAAATAGGAGATATACTTAATGAAGCGAGACCCTGCATGAGGTACATTAACTATGGTTCAGTTTACAACAACAAGCAGAAGCGAATTAGCAGTTTAGAAGAGATTATAGGATCAGAGATACTCAGAAAAGATCACAAATATAATTTATTCAGTTGTAATTAAAGAGAGTGATTTGGATTATTAGGACATATACACTCTAAAGTACAAATTGAATAACCTGAGTGACATCTCAAAGCTAGATTTATTGTCCATTTATAATTTAAGATTAGTAAAGTCCCTACTTGGAGACTGATGAAACTTAACTTATTGCTGAGGGGGAAATACTAACATTAAATAGACAGAATTATAATGAGGTGCTGAAGAGTAAAGACTTCACTGTCATTGAAGTATTTGCTCGCAGGTGCCCTGCCTGCAAAAGAGTCGATTCCATCCTTAATTAGTAAAGCACTTTACTTTTTAAATTTGAAATCCTTCCTACTATCTAGAAGGAGTTAGAAGAACAGACTAAATAAAAATCTCAAGTAGTAAAAGTCAACATTCTAAATGAGATTCCTTTCTTAAAGGATATCGATCGCACGCCCTGCTTCCTGATCTATAACAAGAGGAAAAATAAATTCACACTCGTGGATACCAAAACTGGGGAGGAAAATTAAATCCTCATTTCTAAGGTTGACACTGAGGACTCTTAAGAACTCTCTCAGCATCTAATAAAGAGGATATTAGAAACTATTAAATTAAGCGAATAGTGACTTAAAGTATGCTAATTGTGATACGCAGTCGAGAATAGTAAATTGATGTGAAGATAAAGTGCTTTATCAAGGCTAATAATAGTTGAGTTATAATTATTGTAATAATTATTAAATAAAATGAAACAGCAGCAACTTCTGAAGTATGTGCTCCTCTTGCTCGTGCTAGTTATGATGGCAGGCTCTGCCCAGGCTAATTACACTCCCAGATGGCTGGTGAACATCTCACGCCACCTCTCTTACTACCCTGAGTTCTTTTGGATTCCAGGCCTCAGCCAATTCTGGGCTCTTTCCTTCCCTGCTTATGTGTGGATGGGCATCCTAAGTTTCTCAAAAGATAAATATAAGAATGCGGTCTATAGATTTGTTTCTTCGGTAGATACCAGGATGTGGTGCAGTTCTACACAGACTTGATCACAGTTTACTACCCCATGACTGGAGTTTTTGGATTGGACAGCTGAACTGGATTCTCTCCTCCCTTATAAGAAACTAAGACTATCTTTTTTTGCTTTTGAGTATTCATTTGCCTTTAATTTTAGACTTTTCCTTTTCTCTCCTTACAATCATAATGCGTGAATACTCTCACCATCAATAATCTTATAGACGGAAATATTGCAAAAACCAATAACTGAATGATATTTACTCTTTAGTAAGCTTCTATTTATAAAGTGCTATTTTATTTGTGAATAACGAAATAGGAATAATTAAATTAAAGCTAAAAATTTGAGAGAGACAAAAAATTATTATAATTTCTTGTCGATATTAAGTAGACCTTCAATAAAAAGCATAATTGCAATGGTTATAACCTCAACCACTTAAATCATCCTCATCAGCATTATTCATTATTATACACTTTATAAGGGAATAGTCAAGATTAAAAGTCTGAAATGAAGTCAAAGCAGGACAGCCCTGCTACTTTAGATAGTGGAAGCAGACAGGGCGGATAAAAGTCTAAATCAGAGAGCAGGCCTGGCGCAAAGATGTTCCAAACTACCAAGATAAACTCCTCTGCCGCAGCACTCCATCTCACCTCCAATCATCATGCTCATTATAAAAAGCACTCACCTGTATTCTCTTTCTCCTTTATTTAAGCTCAGTTCAAATATAATTTGAGTGGAGTGCGGGTGAGTAAAGGCGGTCTTTTGGAGCACGAGTTCTCATGCCTTAAGTGGGAGCAAGAGGGGTAGGCGGACTACAAAGGCTACCCAGACAACATTGATAACGAATACACAGAGGAATTATTCGATTACT
>JAJKFJ010004916.1:0-20162 GCA_027382625.1 Tetmemena sp. SeJ-2015
TCAGCATTTTGACTACCTCAGAGAGATAAAAGCAGATGAAACGAATTGTAGAGAGGTCTTGTGCTTTGCAGTATTGAGCAGATGTGTTATCTCGGAAGAATTGGAAAGCCCTTTTCGAAACTCATGCAGAATCAAGAGAGAGAACCTGAAGAGGATCAGTAAAATGCTCATTGAATACCTGGGAGAGAGCCAAAACACTGAGCCACGTGAGCTTTGAGGACACCTTATATGTCATATATTTAGTGCACATTTAGATATCTGCTTCAATTTCTGCAATTCATCTTTATCTTAATTTTGTAAATAATTTAGTATTTTTCTGACAGATTAATTAATGTCGAATTAAAAGACCAAATATCGAAATTCAATAAGTTACAATACCCCCATTGTCATTAAATAAGAGGATCAGAATCAACAGTTCTTTAATTTACCTGATGCAAAAAGATCTGCCTCATTCGACTAATGGATATTATCAAAACATATCAAAGTAAGATAACCGTCTTTTAAAATTTAAAGGATATCCATCAAATCCATGAGGAACAGCTCGAGAGTCTTATTGATCCCGAAAATTATATTGCTCATATATTTAAAAATTAAAACATATTTTTATTCAAGAATGAGCATGCTTTTAAAATATGAAAGTTTCGTTATATTTCATATTTTACATAGCTAATATTAAATGTCTATCTTAAGACGAGTAATTTATTTATAATATTGCAACTGATAGAGTCAATCAAAGTAAGATAAAGGATTTAACTAACTCAGTAGATGGGAAAAGCATGGCATAGGATATAAAGGTCTAAATGCCTTCGAAGTATAAGAAAGACTTATTTAATTTAAATAAAATAATTTTAGGCTTTAGTAAAAGTAGAGCCATGTTCCCAATAGAAGAAGAAGAAAATGTAAAAACAGAGGAAATAGGTGAAAAGCCATAGCCTAAAGAAACTAAAATCTGTCCAATTTGTTATGAGGACTTTGAAAAACTCTTCAAATTAAAAATATGTGGGCATGAGTTTTGCAAATTGTGTCTCTCTAGCTTCCTAGAATATCAAATCAACAGCAACATGGCCAACCTTGTTTTACAAAATAACTATCTCCAACTTATCTACATTTTTTATTATCTTTTAAAATTTTAAATTGTTCTGTGTCCTAATAGTGAATGTAAAATGTAGCTAGACAAAAATGATTTAAAGCAAATTTTGAATGCAAAGCTTGTCTCTAAATATGAGAAACTATTGTAGGATAAAACAGTAGCAAAGAATAAAAATCTAAGATATTGCCCATTCGCCACATGCGGACTTGTTGTTGAAGTTATAATAACTATTTAATTTCTCATTTTAGATTTAATATCATAAATCCTCGAAAAGAAAAATAAAATGCCTTGCCTGCTAAAAAGACTTTTGCTAGAAATGCAACTCCCCTTATCATGAGGACTCCTGTAAATAAATAATAGACGATTCATTTATTATTTTCATAACTGAATGGCTTAGAAATGAGTAATTGCCCTAAGTGTTCGGCTCTAGTCGAGAAGGTGGCAGGCTGCTAACATATGACTTGTGGAGTTTGCAAATACGAATGGTGCTGGCTTTGTGGTTTTCCTTACAAAAGTTTGATCCACTATGCTTAAATGGGTGGCATATTGTGCGAGCTGACGGCAGGAAGCTATTTTAAAACGAAATCTTGTTGTACTTACTTTCTTTTGACCTTGATGTTTATCTTTTTGCCTTTTATAGCGCTCTTTTTTTGTTCTCTTTTGATTGCTGCTGGCCATTTTTTTATTGGAGAGTATATTGTCAAGCACACTAAAATTGGTTAAAGCATAAAAAGAGTGAAGTGCTGTGCATTTTGCTCAAAAATGCCCTGGAGCTGCATAGTTACAGCCTTAACTATATTCTTGGTATAGATGAAAATATAAATTTAAATTCATATTTTAATTAAAAAAATAAGAGAGGTGAGGAAAATTAAAACAACTTAAAATAATTATCTTGCTAAGATATTTTCCTAAAATCTAAAAAAATAGAATTGATTATTCACAGCCTTCCTCTAGCTTTTTACAGATTAACTTGAAAAAAATTTTGAATGCATATTTGGCTTCATTAGCCCATCTTACACTATTAAATAGTCAAAAACTTTAAAATAAAATGTTTTAAGCGTTCTAAAAATGATATTGTTAATTTTATTAGCGTCTGATTGAAACAATTTAATTTTTCTTTATAAATTATTTGCTAATCAAATAAATACTCAGGCATAATAATCCTGGGTCTATAATATATGTTTTAATTTATGATTTTTGATTTAATATAACTGCATTTTGCTTAATCTTAGCTATTTCACTTGCCCTCGGGAGTGTTCTAGCTGCTGTGATGATTGTTCCTGCCTACATCATTTTCATTATAATCCTGATACGACTAAACATGCGCTGGAAGAAATATGGATCTAGAAAACCCCAGAAGTAGTAGCCAGTTCAGTTGCAGAATCAAAATGAGAATTAAAGAGAGAAAGATGAATTCAGTCATATAGAATTAGAAAAGGATGAGAATATCCAACCAGAAAATATAGATGATGACTCAGAGAATATAAAAGAAACTATTCATTTGATAGGCGACGATGAACATTATTATTTTAAACAAAAGGTATTTCCTTCTATTTAGAAAGAAGACTTGGAGGCCAATGTGTTAGAGATATGAATCTTAATTTCCTATAAGACAAAGAAAGACTGTAATTCACTCATCTTCAGAAAATATGTTGCTTTAATTGTGTATAAATAATATAATTACAAACTTAAACATAAAATGCAAAAAGCAGTGCCTGTATTTGATAAGTTTGATAGCAATTTCCAGGATTTTGTGTGCACTATTTGCTGGCAGAGTTATGATGAAGAAAAGAATCCTCCCTTTACAACTTCATGCTGCAATGAAACCATCTGTAAAGATTGTATCCCTAAGGATAAAAGAAAAGGAGCCCAATGCCCGAGGTGTAAAAAAGAGATGGGCGAGCCAAAGTAGAATTACATATTTTCTTAAACACTCAAAGCTATGCTCGACGATAATGAGCCTTCGAGAGAAACATTCTAAAAAAAGCGGCTTCAACTAGGATTCGTAAGCAAAGAACTAGATTAAATAGCTATTTTATATAACTTACTGTACAATTTTTCCAGCATATCTTTTTCACAAATAAGAAGCATGCAGTTATTATAAGAACCTATATATTACTTTACGGTTTAAGGATACTATTTTTGCAATAGCAAGATAAAAGGATAGTCTGTATAAGAGGATGAAGATTCAATTTTAGGAGACTAAATTCTTACTGTTGAACTAGAGCACCCCTTCTAATTCACTGCAGTCTATTTATCCATGAAGAATGCTCCTCTAATTTAAAAACAAAATAATCAATGATTCGAATTCTAAAATATGGATGAATGTTCGCCAATAAGATGTACGCCTTGAAGAGTCCAAAGGATGAATAACTTTCATCTTCACTGGAATTCCGCAGATTCATCATCAATAAGTTTGATTTGGTTTGCGTTCCCTAAGGTTAAACTTTAGAGCCTAACTACATTGTAATTCTGGGAGTTCCCTAACGAATAGACCTAAAAGAAGTGAAAGAGATTAATTTCTTGGAAGGCTACAAGAAAAAAGAAAGAAGCTTGATGCAAGATGTTATAATTAAGCTTCCGATTATTAATTTAAATTTGTTTATAAGTGCACAGTTGTAGAAGATAAAGATGGAAATGGCGTGACAGGAATCTTGATTTTGAATTGTGGGTTTTAAGCCTAGGAGTGTAATCTTTTCTCTTCATATCTGGCAAAGAATGGGCTGATGTTAGAGAGACCAAACGGATAAGATAATGTTTGGAAGCTGGAAAAGAAAGTAAACAACTACTATAGGCACACTTTTCAAGCACTGCGTCCTCAGTCTAAGCATTTTAATTTAAAATAATGGCGTAAATAAATAGAAGTTAAATTAAATGCTTCTCTTTTACTTATACTGATTAATTTAAAGCATAATTATATTCAGATATTTAACTTTATATATAAGCCCAGACCTGACAGGCCTTTATTTTCATAGGAGGAGGATAATTAGTAGCAAGAGAGATAAAACCCAATCAATATAGTAGAAATTTAATAAAAATTGGTGATTGGTTAAAATAATAAATAGAATGTTGCAACTTAATGGCAGTTCAAATCTCAGATTCATCTGCATCTTGTCCGATAGTTTGTTCAAAATTAATATGACTAATTCTTGAATCAATGCCTCAGCTCCCCTATGATGAAAGATATTATGCGCGCAAAGTCACACTTACCATATTATATTTATTGTAAATATTGTGTCGCCTAAGCTTTTGACTGAGCAATCTCATACAAAGTTGCAAGGATAAAAAGTTCTTAGAATAAGATGCTGAATCGAATAGTGTGATAATTATAAAAATGGGAGAAACTTCAACTACCATTCTTAATTTCATTTTAATTCTCTTTTTTTTTATTAAATTCTTAGCTATAATAATGTTCCCTAATAAAGATTCAATGCAAATAGATAAGATCAAGGAAACTAGCAATTTTAAAGAGGCAATAACTTCAATGACAATCGATTCGATGATCCACCTCGAGGTTTCTATGAAAATCCTTCGGCGAATATAAATTAAACAGCAAGCAAGGGAGCCTACACACCCATTCAGGAGACTTTGTCTTAAAGCTTCATGCAAGTTGATCAGTCATTTAATGAGAATTTGCCCAGGCCAGGAGGCAATTATCAAAGAGATAATAGAGCTGGAAGGGGCTATGCCAACAACAATTACAATCAAAATAACAGACCATATCAATAAAACTATAACAATGGTTCAGGCAGGCCAAATTGGTAGAACAATAACAACAATGGCTAAGATAGACCAAGTTGGTAAACCAACAATAATTATGGCTAGGATAGACCAAGCTGGTAGTAGAACAACAATAATATTGGACAAGGAAGAGGCTATAATTAAGGAAGAGGGAGACCAAATTAAGAAAGCAAGCCTTGGCAAAACAACAATAATAATTACAATAACAATGAATATTAGGGAGGGAGAAGAAACGAATAAGAGAGGAACAATTATGGTCAGTCTGAAGATGTTAATCCAGAGCCTGTTGATGATTTCAAACCTATTTTGAATGAAGAAAATCCTAACGAGGAATCTTTCTTTAAGAATAATAACGTGTAAAAATAGTTTGAGGGCTAACCTTCAGCTGGGAGGGGTCGTGCTCACGGAAGAGGCTAAACTAATAGTTAAAATCAATTTGGCGCTAATGAATATGAAGCGGTTCCTTATGAGTAAAGAGGAAGAGGCAGCAGAGGGTTTGGAAGAGGAAGCAACCGAGCAAGCTAAGAAAGCAACCCAGCGAGGAGAAACATGTTCGATCAATTCAATTTAGAAGAAAGTAAAATGGAAGAAAGTACTGAACTGGTAAAGGAAGAGACTGAAGAAAATTAGCCAGTCAAAAGGGAAAGATAATTTGGAAGAGGTTAAAAGATAGCAGGAGGAGATAGCTTTAACTAGGAGGAGGTGAGATCTTAGGGTAGCGACTATAATGATTATTCCAATAGAGGAGGACGCGGAAGAGGCAGAGCTGGAGGATAATTTGGAAGAGGCTAGAATAGAGGGGGGTATATCAACAAGAGCAATTAGAGAGATGATGATTGGTAGTAGCCAAATGAAGACGATGATTTAATAATTCTATTCAATATGTTTTTAGATATCAAACCTATCATATAAGATTAATCAATGGATACCTCTTTCTTCGAAAACTCTAACCCTCCCTAAAAGCGATAAAATGAAGATGATAATAGAAGTCTCTACAAAGAAGAGCGCTAAACCTTTGCATAGAGCATGAGAGAGCAGCAGCAGTAGTTTGATGGAGACTCAGATGGAAGAGGCAAGTCTAGAGGCGATAGAGGCTCTGGAAGAATTAAGTAATGCTATTTCATTTTTAAGGAAGGGGAGATAATGGAATGAAGAGATCCTATGGAAGAAGTAAGAGGTGAGAGATGCAACCAAGACCATAAATAATTCTTAAGTTAAGTAATTCCTAAATATAAATTCCCTATTCTCTACCTAAGTCTAAGAGAAAATAAGAGTGAGATTATGAAATCATATATATATATATATATTGAAGAATGGAAATAAACAGAGGTAGAAGAAGGTTTCAATAAAACGGGCAATAAATTCTAAACTAGACTTCCCATTCTGCAGCTAACCTCCCTCAAATAGATTTGGTGAATAGGTAAGAAAATAGGAAGCACTCTCTCATCTTTAGTTCTTAGAGCTATGCTACTGGAATTTTGCCAAACATGAAACAGAGCAACCACTCTCAAACTATGTAGATGCCCTTGAACATCTATAATCAGAAACAGATGAATTTTCTCACACCAACTAAACAACCTTTCAATTAGCTCCCTCTTATAAATGTAAAATTCTTGCTTATTAAAAAATATTCTGCTTTTAGAATACCCCATCTGTTCCTATACCTTAAGTAACACCTTACCATTAAAGAAGCAACAGCTAATCATAGATTGCTTCAGGCTATAAGTAAGCTATATGACTGATTTATGATGAAAATGAAATAGTTCAGAAGAATACGAAAGACAAAGAAGAATAATTTTAAGAGAGCAAGAAAGAGAGAGAAGGCGACTCGGGATTAATCAACCTGATAACTATGGCGGTAAAAATGACATTCAAAATTTGAAGCCTCCTTTAAATCCAGCTAATTTCTAACAATAACAGCAACCTTACAAAATTAGCGTATCAAGTTCTATTTTAAATGGCTTAGAGCTTGCCGTTGGTACCTATGATGGCTTCTCAATAGGTTCACACTCCTCAATATCAAGAATTAGCACCTCCAATGAGCATAATGTATGGTATTAATATTTAAAGCCAAATAAATAGCTTTTAACCTGTTAACCAGATGTACTATCCACAGGAATAGCTTATTCAAGAACCTTAATACCCTCCTCAATATCATCAAAGTTAAATCTATTAGCCTAATATGCCTCAATATATTGCAGTTTTGAAACAAATATAAAATTTAAAAATTGATCTACTTAAAATAGCTCAATTCTTTTTGTTTTTATGAAAATTTAAGTTTATTTTTCTACCTGGCATAAGAAATTTTTATCTTTCTAAAAAAAATCATGCTCATTTTAATATCTCAATAACACTGAAAGTATGGGGATGTCGCCAAATCAGCTGAAGTTTGAAATATAGTCTTAGCAACTAATTATTGCTCAAACTTTAAATAAAATGAAATTAATAAGAGTTTTAGTATGTTTTTGCTTAATTGTTGAAATTAAATTAGCAATAACGATTTCTACAGAAAGAATGTTAATTCCTAGGCCTTTGCGTAGAGGTCTCGATCTCATCCACACCCAGTCTCAGACTAGTATTTATCCTAGCTAGAACCAGGCCAGGATATAAAACAGCAGTATGCCAGGATCCTAGACTTTCAGGTTAAAGAACATGAGATAATAAAAGCCAAGAAAAAGTCAGAGGAAAGGTCCCTCTCACCACAACAGTAAAGCTTCTTCGATAAATTTGGAAATTTGAATCCCAAGCAAATGGCCTATCTTAATCAGGAAAAATAGAAACAGTTTAGAGAGTAACTTAAACTGTAGATGGAGGACAATTAGAGGAGGAAAGATGGCTATGCCAGAGATTTTAACCATGACTATTCAATCACTCTGAATGCTCCACCACTCGCAGACACTCTCCAAAGGTCTCCAATAGCTCCTGCTTCAGGGCACGGTGGGCATACACTTTTAAACCTAGGTGGGATGAATAGTGCCCTCTCTCAAAGTGGAATTCAAGATCCCAACATGGCAGCTAACTCATCAAGGCATTACGATACTGACCACTACAAAGCTTAGCTGATGCAGCAAATAGAGGAGAAAAGAAAAGTGAAAGAGGATGCTAAGCGTAGGAATCTAGAGGAAGAGATGAAGGATGAAATGAGAGTAAAGAGAGAACTCGAAGAGCTCAAAGTTAAGTTTTAAATAGAGACTGGCGTTAAGAAACCTACTCCAAAGATCAGCTAAACAAATACTGATGGCTAGGTTACTCCAAACCATGTCCAGGATAGACAGTAAAGTAATTCGCAGTAGCCTCATTTTGCTTAAAATAATTTGTAACAAAATCATCAGAACATGCATCAAATCACTCACTAGCATTCATTGCCTTTGGATATTTCACATAACCAACCTCTTCAGATACAGCAAAACTTAAGTGGCTTTAACATAGATTCATAGCTAGCTGAGAATATGGATTTGACAACTGCTGATCCTATTAAGAAGCAGCTTCAAGTCTAACTGGCCACATTTTAGAAAGAGATCGCCAGGTTATAGAAGTAACAAAAAGATATGCTTAACAACTATTTATTAAATAAATATAATTTAAAACTTAGTTCAAATGTGATAAAGAACAATATAGTTATGATCATTATAAAATTGTTTAGAATATGTTTATAGTATATTTTCATAACATCTCTTTCAAATAGATATATAAATATTTTGAAGATTAACAAATATATTTTGTATTTGAATTAAAAGTATACTAAAAGGAGGTTGAAACTATATAGGATAAAAAGCAGAAAGTGATGAAGGAGGTGTAGCACAATCAAGAAGTGGGGGTGAAGAAGCAAATAGAGCAGCTGCAGAAAGCACTTGAAAAAGCAAACAAGATAAACGAGAACATGGCTAAGCAGCAAGCAAAGCAAAGCTTCTAATCCTCAGGGTTGAAGCAGCCCACAAACATCAGAACCAAGTCTCTCCACAGACAGAACGAGTCTATCACTCCTCCAGAGGTCAGGTCTCCCTACACTGCTCAAGTCAAGAACAAGAACCAAAGTCAACTCTAACTAATATAATTTGTGTTTATATTCTTCTTATTAATTTACTCAAGGACATTATCACCAAGGGATAGACTACAAATTCTCAGAAGTCTCCCCCATCAGCAGTCTAAAAGCGAAGTGTCCTCTCAAAGCAAGTCAAATCAAAGACTAAGAAGAAACAGAAGTCGCCTTCTAATAAGAGAAAGAATATTAGTCAAGAGGAGTTTTAAGATAAGGCAGAAGAGAGTCCTGGGTTTGAGGAGGAAGATGAAATGGGATCTGAAGTGGAAATGAAAAGTGGAGTTGATGTTGATGAGTACGAAGAAGATGAAGAGGAAAAGTAAATGAGTGGGAATGAGGGATCAGAAGGAATGAGCAGGAAGTACAACAATGACAGTTAGATTATAGCCACAATATATTGATAATTATTAATCATTTTAACATGCTTTTAGACATATATTTTTATTTTTATAAATAAAATAATTTCATAATCAAAAATCCATTTATTTTATTTCATCCTAGGAATATCTTGACTCCAAAAGGAGGAGGTAAGTAAAATGCTAAGGCAAAAAATGAGACACCAGGCAAAAAGTAGGGTCTGAAAAAAGAACTAAGTCATAAATAATTCAAGGATCTGCTAAATGGAGGGAAAGAGCAGAATCAGAGTTTGGCAAAAATGATGCAGGGTGTGCCTTTTGATGAAATGCCTGTTGGGCCAAATGCCTCTGCTGCTATAGCTCACATCTAAGAAGGAGGAAGTATAAAGCAAGTCAGGAATAACTAGCACCTCTCACTTAAATAGAAAGAGCAAGTCACTCAGTAGATGAAGGCTCAATTACCCAAACTAAGCAGCAGAGCCAAGACTGCAGCTAGCCAAGGCCCCTAAGCATAATTAGACAAAAGCTCCGAGCATACTTCAAATAAGCTAAAGAATCAGCCCAAGATCTCAGCCAGAGGCAAGGCCCAGTAATCTCAAACGAAGAAAAAGTTACCTCCAAAACAGAGAAGCATGGCGAATAAGATAAACAACCCTTATAATGATGATGTTCTGGTTCCTAAAAACCAAGAGAATGAAGCACTCTCAATGACCAACCTTTTCAAGAGAGTGAAGTCTATTGAGAAGAACAAAACTGATACGGATATACTTTAAGAAGGAGGCACTGGTCCCAGCTCGATGACTCCTTCAATCCTCAGGAAGGGATCTGGCTACACTAACCTCATCCAAGGAAATAAGAGCGTAAGAATCAATGAAAGCTAGAATAGTATGCATGGAGCTGGTGATTAAAGGAAAACTGGAGACCCCATGCTAGATCAAATTAGATAAATGGAAGATGAGTATATCAAGGATGTAAATCAAAGAAATGCTGGGGACTAGTTCTTCATGGGTAACTAGCTCCATTCTCTTTCAGATGAACTAGGAAGTAAATACATATAGCAGAGTAGAGACGCAGAGAAGAAATATTATCAAGAGGCTCTAAGGCCAGACAAGATCAAAGGTAATATTGAATCACATCGGAGGAATAGGAGTGACGATATTGAAGGTCTTCCTGATGAGATAAGTGGGATTAAAATCCACAGTGATGGCTAATAGTAATAGATGAGGGAGGAGAACAAGCAAGAATAGAAGTAAATGCAAAAAGTGCCGAGCAAGGCTGCTTCTGAGTTTGAGTACGACGAGAATGAGATGTCTCGCTACACCAACTTCTTATTCAATAAAAACTTAGTAAATGGTGAGGAAGGTGAAGATGGAGATCAAATACCTGAGGCGTTCCCTGAATATGATGGCCACATGTCTATGCTAAACGAGTAGAAGCCCCAGTATACTTTGAAGGAAAAAGCAATTGGGGAAGATGGAAGTTTCAAGGACTATATGTTCAAAGAGAGCCAGGAAATGAATGACTAGCTGACTCACATAAGTAGAATAATTTAGGAGAATGAGAAAAGAACAGATGAGTTTATGTTCAAGAGCTAATAATGTAATCATTGATTTTATATTTTAAGCAATGATAACGAGACGAAGGAGATAATCGAATTCAATAGGTCATTTCACAAGAACTTAAAATAAATTGAGGATTTGTTTGAGGAAGATAAGAAAAAGGCAGCTTCCCCCATTAAGTCTACAGTAAATATCAGTATGCTAGAAAATGAAGAAAATAAATATGGAGGAGACACCAGCAAGAACAATAGAAGTGGAAGAGGACTGCCCAGAGCACTGTAGAGTATGATTGAGCAAGACTCTTTCTAGCAAGTGCAAGCAAAGAGAGCTCCAGCTGGCTTTGAGATTGGGACTTATGATGGATAAGAAGGTGAAGATGAAGAAGAAGACTAGGAAAACCAAATAAATCAGTAGTTTATTTAACAAAGATCTTAATAAAATCAAAGGGAGAAACCTTTAAAAGAAATAGGAGCAGTTGAAATGATAAAGCAGCCATAGCAATTCCATCTTCTGAATTACTTGATGTCAGAAAAGTAGTCACCACCTGCTGAAGCAAGCTCAGTGGGAAATTTTAATAAAGCTTATTTTAATAAATATGGACTTTAATTAGCTGGCATAAGAAATAGGAGATGACTAGAGTGAGTTCTCCTAGGCTGAGGGCTTATCCCAACAGACGCCTCAGCACTTTAGCAAAGTCATCAACCAAAAGAAACTTATGAATATAATTTTACTTCTTTATTTATTCATCAAGGGCCATTTAGTCTAAAATTAAACTCCACAAAACAAAATTGCATAACCAAGAACTGGAAGTTTCACTCCTTAGAACCAAGTATCAAGACAAAGAACTCAACCCAATGAATAGCAGAGGAGAAATAAAAAGCCTCCTCTACCTATTTATCAACAGCAGCAAAAGAGGCTGGCAGACGCCTATAGAAATCTCAATGACCCAGAGTAAATCACCAATTAGAGACAGTATAATAACAAATATATTCACAATATCACATGTTCTTTCATATAATTTTATTGCAATATGAAACGCAAAGTGTCAGAAGCAACACAGAGTCGGTGGTAAACGTATTTTCAGAGAATTCTTAAATTAATGATGGACCTCAACAGCCTTAGATAAGTAAATTATCATTTTTATGTTTGTAGATATTCAACCCCTACTTCAAAGTAGAGCAGCCCACGAATAAGATTTACAATAAGAATGATCCCTTCTTGATAAACATGACTCTGAGGCAGAAGCTGACAGAGACCAACCAAATGATCTACATAGACAATTAGAATCTGCTTGAGAAGATAAAGCAACTAGGAAAGTCTATAAAGCCTGTGAAGTATGGGCTATAATACATCGACTTGACTTAGAAAGACGCCTTCTATCAAGACTAGCAAGATGCTTAGTTCCAGCAGGATCTGTATGCAGCCAACATCAAGAACTCAATGCAAGAGTATTTTGGAGATCCCAACTATCCAAATCAATAATAAGTAGTTGACCCCAATTTTCAAGTCTTCAGAGAGGATTCTAGTGTAAGGAACGATCCAGATAGTCAGACAGCCACATATCAGTAATAGCTGGGCTAAAATTAATACCAAAACTATACTCAAAGCCAAGGAGTTCAAAATTATTTAAATCATAAATCCATTTAGCAGAGCTGATAACTCTTTAAGCAACAGCAGAGATCAAGCCTCTAAGTACTTGCAGTACAATTTCAATGGGGAGTCAGGACTCTAACTCAAGAAGAGGTTGCAAGCTCAGAAGCTAGGACAGCAAGAGCCGATCTCTTTCGAAGATTAAAAGCGCAACAAAGATAGAGGATTGCAAAAATATGCTCAGAACTACAAGAATAACTTAGTTCAAGAGGTGGTTTAGGAGAGAATAGCAGAAGAAGGAAGGGCCCCCTAGAGGCAAATGATTTAAGGCTACAATAACGCAGTACAGAATAATTTCAACCAAGCAAGTACATTTAATATTGGCAAGCAAACTCCTGGAGATAGTTAGCAGAACATTAAAAGCTTTTCTTAAATGGAAAACTAACAGCAGCAGCAGTATCCTAACTATTAGCAGGAGAATATGGGGAATTTAAGCAACTAATAAAATCAACTTCAAGCCTTGGGTCAATAGAGTATGCTTGAAGTATTATTGTTATATTTGCTTCTAGAAAAGAAGAAGTAAACTATAGTCTATCCAAATTAGAATATCATTATAAACATGCATGAAGGCACACCATAGACAACCAAGTATCAAACTCTTTAACAGTAGCCAGTCTTGCAAATTGATAATTTGGGATTATTAAAAGAAGCAATTTCTGGTATTAATATGGAGGGAGCAGATGATCGACAGAACTTGCCCTCGCCTCTCTAGTTCCTTAATTATCTTTAATGTGAGTGGAGTAGTTCCATCAAACCATATTAGACAACATACTAAACCCTTCTTCTCTATATGCTAAATATTTATAACAAATTGGCTTGGTTTACCATAAATAAGCCCTATGAAACTCAGTTTTCAACCAACGGTTTGAAAAACTTGTAAACGTCTAACTTAAGAAGTTCTGAAGGAGGTGGACTTGAAAATAGAGAACCTGGCGATAGTGCTTTCTAAGATTATTTAGACAATGACTTGATAATTTCTAAGAAGAAGCCTGATCTCAACATCCTTAGTGCCTAGGACTCCTTCACCACTGAGAAGCAATATTTTTTACTATATAGAAGACAGGGGCAAACAAATCTCCATACCCTAGTACAAACAAAGCACAAAATATAACTCCTAGTAATTTTGAAGGTGACTAACTCAAACTGAGAAATGCAAATAATTAGTCTCTCTTCAAGATTAAAACTACGATTGCTATTCATTGATTCATATTTATTGGAGGTTAAAAGAATTAGAATTTTCAAAGAGAGGAGAATCAGACTACTTATATGAAGCTTGCCACAACGAACGATCCAGATTATTAGTTTGACTCTGGGACACCAATTCAAAACTAGATTCAGTAACCTCACCAGTTGCTAGCAAATTATTTCGTAATCTTTATAAATTAAGTGCCCTCTCAGCATTTCTCTTTTAAAGTTTATGACGAGAAAAGCAGATAAATTGAAAACTATCTCTCAGGGAGGTAAACCGGATAATCGGCCGCAAGAGATGATTTTGATACTGATGACGGAAATAACTAGAATAATTTTGAAGATGAAGTATTCTGAGCGAATTTATGAAAATAATATTCCTTTATTTCTTATTAGTTCAGTACGGTTAAACGAAATTGGATTAAATCTTAACAAATTTAGAATGCATTTAAATCGTCGGTCTGTTAATATTCGTCAACTGCTGTAGTAAAGTATACGATCCACTAAAATGTGCGTATTTTCCATATCATCAACCTCAAACATCGATTCTCTTCCCTCTATAAGCACTTAGTAGCTTATTTCACAGCCCCCAATAAGTTGTTATCTGCTCTTCTAGTTATCGCTGCTGTTATAGAGATTTATTCTAAACTTTGGCTCCAAGTCAAGTTTGTTGAGCTTGCCAGAGGGCATCCAAACTGGATCCTAAGAAGGCATTCGAGTAATCTCACTTGAGTACAGGATTATAGGCCCGCCATCGCTAGTTATATTATCTTGTCTACTCTTTGCTCGCACCTTGTTCAAGCATACTATCTCATAAAAGGCAAGAGGGATTGTAGGAAAACAACTAAAGCACTTTTGCTTAATGGGAATCCCCGACGCACTTATGTCTAGAGTGATGAATTCTTATTGCAGAGGAACAGCCTAACTCATTATCTACTCTTGGTCTTCATTCTTTTGCTTGAAGTACTTGCTCTCTTGTGATTAATCGAATGTCTGATATTCGAAGTGAATGATAAGTTTGAAGTTTGTCCCATTCAAAGTCAGCTCATGTTTCGAGAGTACAGTATAATCGTTGCCCTCGTTGAAATCTAACTTAGCAAGGTCTAGTTCAAAGAGCTCGTTTTCATTCTGGTTTATTGAGAGATTACCATTTGCGAATTAGCTGGAGCCTATTTCAAAACCTATTTTGTTATCCTCTAGGAGCTAGTGTGTTAGTGTAGTGTTTTAAAGCTTGAATTTTAAGCCAGCAATTAACGAGGGCTGGCAACTAACTAGCACTCGGCAGTCAAACTTCATATAAAAGCAAACTTTTAAATTCTGAATATACAAAAATGAATTTGTACAAATATTTCAAATAATTTTTGTTCTCAATTATTTTTAGGAAATGAATTGAGCGATTAGTCTTTTGTATTTCAGATCTGTGCGATTGTGCGCTTGAATTCATTTTGGTTAGTTCTTATAATTTAAGAAGTTTAATTGACTATGATCATCATAGTATGCCGTTATCACTTTATCACTATTTTCAATCAAAGTGTCTTAATAATTGAGCTGCAGTAATTTCTTATTTGAACGTTTATTATATTATTTCAAATTATTTAAAAAGAAAAAGAAAGAAAAGTTTGAGAATTTTATTTTCCCCTCTCTCCAAACACTTAATGCTTCAAAAGAAGACGCAACACCAACCCACGTCGAATGGGATGCACTCTATGCTTAATAATTCTTAAAATTAGTAACACAGCAATCTGAGAGCGTCAAGCTAAACTCAGCACCCAACTTAGAAGCCCAAGGTTTAAACTGTAATAATGGGATCAAGTGCTCATTATAAAACGAATTTTAGTTGAATTATAGGATTTATTAAATTCTAAACAAACTTTAGATATTAAAATATATATCTTTTCTTCTTTTTATTTTAAATTAAAAAAAGAAATCTTGTTGATATCAATTATTCAGAGTTACATTTTGCGTTATCTCGCATTTAAGAGAGTTTTTATCTATAATAGAATTCTATAAATCAATAAAGCAATAGGAATAGCTCATAAATTCAAATGAACATTCCTGTGAGTCCAACAAATACGAGGCCCCTCTCTAAACAGGTATAATTAATTATATTTTCAAATTATAGAAACTAAGGGTCGTATCTCCTCTCTCAAGAGCCAAGGATGAAGATAAAAGTACTTATTCATCAATCTTTTTTTAGAGGCTCAAAGTTTGAAACTCAAAACTGTAGATGGAAGATCAGCAGCTCAGCTCGCTAGTAACTATATGTCTGTGAACTAATACCAGCACATGAGATTGCAAGAGAGTCCAGATTCTCTCAAAGACTTTGGCTCTCTCGGTAGCAACCAAGCCTTCTAGAACTCAATCTTCTCTACAAATTAAAAGAACCAGCAGTCCAGTTCTCTCCAGAAACTGTAGTAATATCAGCAGCAGATCCAAGTCGCTTAGCAAGCCTAACAGCAATTAATGCATAGCAATTTAGCCAATCAAAACAGATCGGCAATACTACATTTTATAATATAATTTTGATAATGCTTATGAGCGATTATGAGGCAGTTGCCCAGTAAAACTTTAAGAATTCAGAACAATTAAGCGGCCAAAAATATCAGGCTAGCAAAGTAAGCGAGGAATACCAAAGTGCAAAAGTCACCCACAAACATTAATCCCCTTAAGAATTTGAGATACCTCGAGTCTATAATACTAACATTCATACTTTTTTTAAATTATAATTTATTTTAGTCTCTGATGATGTCCAATCAGTTAACAGAAATTCTATTTTATTATTCATCAACTATATTTCATGAGAAAGCTAAAAGCCTCACTTCAAATCAAATTAATTCCTAGATAAGCAACAATGAAAATAGTGGCAATAAGAAATCGAGTGTCCTCCACTAACAATAGACAATATTGTAACAGCTACAGCTTCAATAACAGGCATAGTTATAACAATTATCGCCAGGAAAATTAAATGCTCTGCTATAAATGGGAATAATAGGCAAAATTAATTTAGGCGTCAGTCAAGTTGATCTCTAATAAGACTTTCAGTAGGATTTTGGCCTTTCAGGATCCCCCAAGCTTTTCTAGCTGAATTAGCAGCCGTTAAAATCAAGGCGTAAGAAGAGTCAAGGTAAAATTAACGTCAACTTTCAGAACTTAAACGCTGAGGATATCTTAAAAACTCAGCCCTTATAAGCTTGCTTATTTTTAGCTAATGTAAGAAGTTCATCATAGCCTTAGGCAAGATCTTTGAGTTAGCAAGCAAATTCCTAAGAAAGACCTGTCCTCTAGCTCAAAAAGAATTCTATTAGGGCCCCAGCTGCTGGAGAATAGAGCCTAAACTTAGTGCAAGTACAGTAGATGTAATTCTAGCAATAGTTTCTAATGAAGCAGCATGAAAGTTTGAGACTTGCTTAAATTGAGAATAGTGTTGAAAGAATGTAAAGCACACAGGCACCATCCTCGGCTACAGTTTAAAATAAGCAGGGAAATCTCAAAATCCTGCTTAAAAAAACTAACTCACTTAAGTAAATGACTGCCACTGGCAGTGCTTAAAATTAAAATTAGCAATAGACTACTGTAAAGATACAAAAGGACTAGATACTTCTTAAGGCTGCTTAATAGAATAACTACAATTCTTAAGGTAGTTCTAATAGCAACTAAGCTTAAATTTCAAATCAGTAAAGATCCAGATCCCTATCTAATAGTAAGTTTGCAAAGAAAAAGACTTCTCCAGGATAGTAAGACGCCGAGAGACTTTAACAGCAGGCAGAAGAAAATTTCATTCAAACCTAGAGAATAAATAGCAAGGAGAAGAACTTAATAGGAAACAGCTTTAATTAGAGCATTAACCTAGCTGGGAAGTAAAGATGCAAATCTAGTACAAAGACTGCTTTAGTGAGTGGCTCCTCACAGGAAGATCTGTAATAGACAACTTAACAGTAATAAATACCTATGTAAAATTCTAGTAAGGTGTTAATGTTCAAAACAAACAACGAGGAAAGTAACGCTAAGGTGGCTGCTCTCAAAAGTATAATAAAGTTATCTACCAACCAAAGTGCTAACTATATGCAGCCTAAGCAGATACCTGCAAGGAACCAGAGCAAAGAAAATATTCAAAACCAATCATAGAACTAGATTTAACCCAACGCCTAAATCAAACAGATGGTATAGAAGATAAAAGTGCAAGAGTCGTAAATACAAGGTTAGTTTGTATAAAAATGCGCATCTGCTTAGTAAAAGATTCTTTTATTAATTTTTCCACAATAAAGTCAATAGTACATGCAGAGAATAACTTCTAATAGAGTAGTCACTTAGCCTTCTATAAACTATCATTCCTAGATAAAAAGCGCTGGAGTTAAAGAATAGATTGGTACAGAATAGGTAAAAAGCTAAGTAATTAGCAACGGTGGCTAGCAGCAGATTAAGATAAATTTAACTCACAATAGCAGCAGCAACTTAACGAGTCAAGACAATAGAGATAATTCTTCATCACTGAAGCTAGGCTCAGGTCAAGTTAGCATTAGAAACTTCAAGGTGAATTCTTCCTAATAGAATTCTTAGAAGTAAGCTTTCTAAAATATTTATAAATGATGCTGAGAATATCGCTTCGTTAGCTTAGTTGACTACCAATAAAGCTTAATTAGCTATGTAGCAGAAAATGCATCAGATCCTTGTCAAACAGCAAAATTAAATTCCTCCGACAAGTATACAAGGATAAGTTCAAACTATCAGTTCCAAGAGCATAGTAAGCAGAAATGTTTTCAACGCAGCCCAAACTTTAGAGGAGAGTTCCAATTCTTTGAAATAAAAAAGGTAGAGCGCTGGAGTTGATCTGATTCCTCGATCTATAATGATGTAAAACAACGGTAATCCAAATGAAAGTTTCAAAGCTCAAGAGAGTAATTAGAAGAGTCTCTTAAACTAGTTTTCTCGCAAGAACTCTACATTGAGTAATGGATCAATTCAAACCTAAATGCTAGTTATGCAAAGAGAGCTCCATCAAACCGGATTTTCTCACGCTGATCAGTATTCAGCTGCAAATTAGGAAAAGGAAAAGTTATAGAAGCTGCAAAACACGTCATAAATAACTTATAAGACTCAAGGATTAGACTCTACCTCTGGGAAGTAAAGACTTTCTAATAGGCAGACAGATAAGCAAACTATATTTTTATATTTTCGGAGAATGTTATCTCTGAGATGAATTACATGAATTCCCAAAAGAAGTTTAGTGATGAGAAATGCAGTGCAGGAAAGAAACTAAACTTCTATAACTAAATGAGTCCAACTTCCGAAGCAAGTGAGTTTAGAGAGAGTCAGATGATTTCAGCTTTCAAAAGTTAAAATGATTCACACTTAGTGAATTAGGATGAGAGCAACTGCTGTATGGAAGATGAGTCAATTGTGATTATTTAAGAGGATCAGTTGAGAATTCCACTCAGATCTAGCAAGAATTCTTACAAAACGCAGGATTCTTAGCAATTCGTATTCGATGAAAATATTTTAGAGAGACAAGATGTTGTGGAGATACCATAATCCATGATGCAACTTCCAGCTTAAAATAGTCACAAGTTCATCTCAAAAGAACATTATAATTATCTATGCTTATTTTAAAGAGGAAATGATTCTTTAAAGCATGGAATCTGAGAGAAGTGTATTTAAACATAAGCACGATAACTCTGTAATAGAACAGGAGTCGTTGGTTAATCAAATTAAGACTTAGCTTATGAAAATCCATTTTTAGTAAGCCTTTTAAGGAGAGACTTAGAAGTCTAAACGGCACCGAAACCAACAAGCTAAAGATGTTTAGACTATGAGAAATGCTGAGGGCTCTGATAAGCTACGAATGGACTTGGATACCTCTTCAAAGTTACTTAATCAAGCATCTGGCACTTTCTATTTTGAGCCTCAGTTCGATGACATCTCTTTTGAAATAGATACCTGCAACTAAATACGAGTACCAAAGAATATGTAGAACCCTATCACTGAAGCAAATATCCTCTCACTTCCAGATGAGCTAGAAATATACCAAGAGCGAATGGATCCCTAAACTGGAAAAGTTAGGTTTACTCTTGATAAGGAAACTGTTACTATCTTGGCTCCAAAAACGAAGAAGAATTATCTAAGAGCTGAAAACTAAATCATGAAGAAGTCATTTAAAGGTGATTCATAAATTCAGTTCTATATTCAATATGGTTGTATTTATGATTATGAAGAGAGATTATGAAAACATCTCAGAGGAGAAAAAAGAAGAATTAATTAAGAGAAAGAGTTGCAAACCACTATGAATTTAAATTCATAACCTTTACCTGTAGTTACTTCTGAGGATAGTCTTTCCTTTAGACATTCTGTTTGGAATTAAGTCTTAACAATATGGATGATTGGAAATATCACAATTTAAATGTTCCTATTTCCATTTTTTTCTTAAGCTAAGACTTGCACTTTTAAAAAGAGAGCCCGAGTGGTGGCTTGGGCAGGATATGCCAATTTACGGTAAGCAGAGAGAATACGATATCTAACCCAGACTAGAGTCATTTTAATTCTGA
>JAJKFJ010004923.1:0-20149 GCA_027382625.1 Tetmemena sp. SeJ-2015
TTTCCAAGTCCTCATTCATATAGCAAGTCACTCCATTTATCTTAGAAGTAAACTATAATAAGCATTAACTTTTCTAAATCAATCAAATCTATAATTTAGAGAGATGGTCACTGTTGAATAAGTACTCTTCTTGTGGTATTTAAAAGTCTGAACTCAGGTAGCAGCAATTTTAAAGCTTTAATGGTTGCGTGGCTTAGCAGTTTGAGTGAGGCGACATCTTACATTCGCAATTCATCTATTCATATCCTCCAGGAATTATAATTTATAAATATAAATCTATAAGAATCAATATATGACCTTTGTGACAAAGGTGTGCACATACAAGACAAACCAAAATCCTGTTTTTAAAATAGTATAAATTATGATTAGTTTGCAGAAGCTGATTTTGAAGAGCAAGTATTACAAATCAATCCCATATCATAGGCAACGAATTCATTACCTCCAAAGAGACGAGTATCTGAAAAGCAAATAGAAAAAGCTTAAGCAACTATAAGTCCTTGTTTATAAGCCATGAATCGAACTAGTTATTTTAAACTCTTTATAATCAGCTATCCCTGAGAGTGTTTGCTCATCATCAAATCCTTTAAGAATTTCTTCATCATATCCAGGCACTAAAATTATAAGCATTTACTTTAAAGTTACAAGTATTTCTTTCTCAAAATGTATTAAGTGCATTTTTTAAAAAGCAATTATAATAATTCTCAAGGTATCTTTAGTTTAAAGGCAAAGAGAATTATTCATAAAAAATATGTTTAAAACATTTACAAAGCGTTTGCAGTATTCATAAGATCTCCTGTTTGCATCATACTGATCGCTCTTTGAAAGTTCTCAATGCCATAAAATTGAGACGTTGAGGATATAAACTGCTCCCCTAAAAGTCTGTTTATCTTCTACCTCATTTGAAAAGATGAAGAGGATGCTTGCTGTGGCAAGAATCCACTCTCTAGCACACTCAAAATTTGATCTATTAAGCCACTATAAAGATAAATTACTATATATATTTTACCTGCTTTCACAAATTTGAGCTAAGGTTTGGCTTTATCCATTGATACTAAGAGCGGAAATCAACTTCATCAAAGATTAAATGCTAATTTTAGGTTTACTGAAAAATAAAGCTTACTCAATCGTCTAGCTCTAGCTCGCTAGCATAATTAGCATGACAGCTCCTCCTAGAATGAATTGAGATCTCAACTCTGGCTACCTCTAATTTTTAGTTAAACACTGAGCAAGTATTTCGAGTGCAGAGCTGTAAAGTCCTGAAAATTCTTGCTCCCCCTGTTCTTTCAAACAGATTACTAGAAGTTCTAGCAAAGGAATCTGAGCTTACTCGTTTTCAATGATTGTAATTACTTTCTGAGATTGACTTTAAAATATGTTCATGAGGGCAAGGAAAGCCACAACAGCCTGGTTCTTATTTTATAAAGTCAGGCAACTAGTTAAACCTGATATGAAAGTCTCTGTTTTAGATATTAGTCCTAGATCTATACTTTAATCTCCAAGTAGATATCCAAAAAGCTTTATACACTCATTTTACTATCAAATTTATGTAGTAAACTTAATTTTCTAGCATCTCTGATGCCGAAGGTCTATCCTCTTAATCTTGCAGAGCTTGCAGAAGAAAGTTCTTGATTGCTGGATCTTTGACTTGCTCCTCTATAATTTACACTCTTGCCTCATAAGATAGCTCTATTTAAGTATTATTTAAAATTTTAGCTCTCTAAGATTTAACCTAGAGATTCCTTCTTTAAACACGACAGCAGCCATACCATCTTATTCCTATTGATTGACTATGATTTGTGCTTCCATGACTACCACTCCAAGAGCCCAGACATCCCATGACTGATCTTGGTGTTATCCTACTTTGGTCTTTTCTGGTGGATCATAGGGTACGAAAATCTTTCTCAAAGGTACTTTTCTATCTTGCATTGCTATCTCACCTAGTTCCTTGATATGCAGGAAGTCCAATAACTTTAACTCAAAAGCCTAAGTGAAATCTACTGGACTTTGAAGTTCATTTGTGTTTTAAGGAGGTAGCTCTTTAAATTTAATCATTATGTTGTTCGGATTTATATCTCCATGAGTAAACAAAAATAATTATGAATTTATACTGAATAGTAGAGTAGCACCTTGTGAATTGATGAAGTTTATTGCTTTGAGAGATTGGATAATTATCTTCCAGAGATAAGTCTTCTCCTGGAAAAATTGCATCAATAGGTTGTTGTTTGAAATTTACAAACTTATAAGTAAGTTGGATTCAATTGACTTATTAAATTCTATCAAGTAGATTTCTGAGAGTCATAGACTCTGACTTATTGAAGCTTTCTTCAACGACTAAAAACTATGAGGAAAAAGAAATTTATTGCAATAATTAAACTTGATGTTGGGCTTTTCCTCTTCTACAGCGACAGCGTGATAAGCAACCAAATTAGGGTGTCTGATGTGTAGCAGCTTCTGCTGCATTCGTTCAACTAACTTGATGGATTAAGAGTCATTGAGACTATGGATTATTCTGATATTCAGAATCTACTGGTGATTCTTTACATTCTTGACCCTGTATAGTTGAAAGTTATGTCGCTAGTAAATAAAAATTGACGATGTGGACATATCTTTAATAAATTGAGAAAGCTTCAAACATGCCATCTATGAACTTGACATTTTTATTGGTGATGTCTACTTCAGATGGATTTTGAGCCGTCAAAGAAGCTATTAACTGTTGATTTCCCATTAAAATATTGATTTAATTTAAATTAGACTCTTTGACAATTAATGAAGAAGTAGCATTAGGAGAGCAAGCTAGATTATTTTAATTTCCTAAATGGGAGAATAAGAGAATTTTTCAACACGATGCGCAACAAGTACTAGCTTACTGCTATTCTCAGTGACCTCGTTAGAGGAGTGATGGAGTTGCATGAGTTGGGATTCGTGCATCGGGTCTTAAAGTTGAAATTAAAACTCACTTAATTCATCTTCGATATATTTCTTTTAGATTTTGGGTTTTAAAATTCTTTTTAAAACAGTTTCTCTGAACAATATTTTTTTTAAATGACGAGGATGAATGTTACAATACTGCCAGAATCGGCAAATTAATCATTAATTTATAATTTATATATGATATGGCTATGCTTGGACGAACTAATCAGAAAAATTTAAAATGGAGAGTATTGATATCGTCATGAGAGATTCCACCTATTATAAAATTAGTATCTAGAGGTAGAAACATTTTGGGATGATGCAACTTTATAATCAAAATTTAAATCATGCATTTAAGCTGAAGATCGAACGATTTGATCCTTCATTTATAAAATCTGGACCAGAAAGGACAATTAAAGTCGAAAAAATCAAATATATAAAAAAAAGAATTCATTTTTTACACAAGCTAGAACTTATCACGCCTCTTGAAGACTCTTAAACAGTTGAAAAGTATATAAATTATTTTTAAAAGAATTATATAAACTCATCGTTTATACGGGGCTTAGGTTATTCCATTGCTTTTATTTTATGCTTTTTTTAATAAAATTTTGTTTGCTAATACTCTGTCTAAATTTAATGCATTCAATTGCCACGAAAGCTATATAAGATTAATCGAAAGTCTTAAATATTTAACTTCCCTTTAAGAAATAATTGAGTTAAATATATTTCCACATTATCTTCTGCTAATAGTAGTAGGAGAATATAGTCAATCAAATTTTACTGACTTATGAACCTTCAATCTAGATAATGAGACTTTGCACAAGCCTAATGTAAATTTCCTTGACTACTTTACTCCGAAGAAATTTCACACTTTGACTTCGATCAGAGAGACTGAGCTTGTGACATTTGGATGTTTTCATGGCAACTAAGATTTCCTCAATTTGATGCACTTATTAGATATGAATAACTTCATCAAAGACCCTCAAATCTTCTAGTCAGGATTGAGGAGTGCAGAGCTTTAAATCCAAAGTAGGTTTAAGTTCAATGAACGAGATGAGGACATGCATCCTCAATGCAAAAAAGGCAAACTCATTCTCATAAGAAGAAAGAATAACTCTTGCGATATCCATGAGTTAGAGTTTTCAACACTCGTTTGGAAGGAACTCAAAACCAAAAGACCGGCTCCAACTCCTCGAATGTTGCATTCTGCACTGATAATGGGAGATCCCTCTTATTATTTGGAGAGTTTGATGGATTTAGATATTTTGGTGATCTGAACATTCTCTACTTTCATGGCCATTCAATGCAAAACATGCAAGTCTCAAAGTCAACTATTACGGCAGACTACAGTTCTCTCGTAAACTACAAAGAAAATAGAGGCATCATCTTCTACCTAAATTTCTTTTCTTTTAAAACCAACTCGCTTTTATAGAATTTAAATTAAACTCATTATAAACGATGACAAGTCTGGAAGCAACCAATTTTTGTATGCACACAGATGCCTCATGCTTTTCAGGCTGATACAAAGGGAAATATAATCTCACGTTGCTTTGATTAATCCAACTGGGAAAATTAGTAAAAAAATAGATGAGTCAGTAGCTCCATTCATAGTCTTAGTGTATCATGCTAACTCAGGATAAATTTAAATCATAAATGAATGATATTAAATGGTTGAATAAAGGAGACAAGATAGTGTTGGACAAGATAAAGAAATCCAGCTCTATCAATTTCCTAGAGTATTTGTACTGCGATAAATTCGCCAATCCTATGACTCTCTGGGAAGTGAAGAAAAAGGCAGAAAGTTGCCTTAAACTCGATTTGAAACAGACTTACCATAGCTTGCTTAAAATTTAATGTTTTCAAGAACAGACCTACGCTCAGCTTCAAAGAGGTATTCAGTTTGGTGTGGAGCAGATTTAAAAGAAAATATAAAATGAAGATCAAAAGGTGACAAAGGAAGGTTAAAACATAATCTCCAACCCAGTCATTTAGAAGTAGAAGAAGCAAGAGTTTATAAAATAAAATTTTATTTGAGTTACTAGAACAAACGAAGAAGTTAGATTTTGCGCACTGCGAGGATAAACTTCGCTTTTTTGAAATTTTTTTCCTCTCAATTATGATTCAGTATTTTAGCTCAATACAGTCAACTTAATGCTGGGAGAAGCGATAAAAAACGTTAGCAACTATTGCTATGAAATAGAGCCGTAACTTAGAAGAATTTTTCAAAGTAAATATACTGGTTGGCTGCTCTGTTATAAAGGCATACATCCCTGTTCTCTCTCAAAGTTGTGCATACTTCAGCAGCATGTTTTCTAAGGCTTATAACTTCAAAGAAGCGCGCACAAATCTCAAACATATAAGGCTGAGGAGGATATCAAATGAATAATTTGAGAGCATCTTAATTTATATCTACTCTGACATCTGCATTCTAAAAAAAAAGAATTAGAATACTTTAGTGGAGCTGCTTACTTATGCAAAATATTTTGCACTGACAAGACTTGTCGAGATTGCTGAGAGCTAGTTGAAGAGCTATGTGAGCAACGTTGGCAGTGCCCTCTAACTATTTAAAATTGCTCATGACTTAAATGCACGTTAGTTGCTAAACTACTGCATTAACTTCATCGCAATGAATCAGTCTGAAGTTGTGAGTAGCTATGAGTACAGCTAATTCAAGCTAATATCTTATTATAAGCTTAAGCATTCTTTCTTTGCTCTAGTACTCTAAGAGAAAATGGACACATTCGTCCAGATTTAAGTCAATAAAAAGATAAAATTCTTCTCATAAAGAAAGTAGACCGACTAGAAAATATGATATTTACATCTAAACTATAAATATAAGAGCAATAAACTTTATTAAATTAATGCATTTCATCTATTTAAAAATGATTGCTTCTAAATTCAAAATAAGAATTTAGAAGAAGTAAAGCCAAAATATTTTAAATGAGTAAATAAATTATGGATAACATATTAATTTTCCTAACAAAATTTAAGAACTAAACTGGCAATAGAAAAACTAAATCCATAATTAGATTTTTTTAAATATTATTATTTGTTAAGACTCTATTTTCTAAAAATTATCAGTTCTTTGCTCTACTAAATTGTAAAATGATTTTTTCATAGTGAATTGCTTCTATAAAGTTGACTTGATGTAAACTCCTTATTAAAGCAATTGAACATTAATTTTTAGCATGGGAGAAGAGATTGATATGACAATGGATCTTATGGCTGAAAAATAAAATAATTCAAAAGCCCCATAAAGAAACTAGCTAGAGAAGAAAATTATTAATTACCCAAAAATTACTAAAAAATATCTGCTCAACAACTATATATAAGCCAATTATTAATGAGTAATAGTTAATTAAATATATTGCACTATAAAATGTCTAAGTTTTTTTAGGCTTCAAATGAGCATTATTGTATTGACGAGTCTATAAGATTTTTAGATGATGAATCATAAAAAATGCAAAATTATAAGAAAGAGTTGTGAAGTAAGAAGTATCTTTATTAGAACTGAATATTGTATAATAAGAATATTTTGAAATTTGCCATTTAAAAAGCAAAGATAATCTCTCTGATTAAGTTAAACTTTTGTTATCTATCAATTTTTATAAATAAAAGAGCAAGGTGATAAAATATATAAAGGGATTCATATTTTTAAATATTTAAAAAAAAATAAGGACACTCTTATACAGAATTTTAGATAATCTCTTCAAAAATAAAAAATAATCGTTGGAGGTTTGGGACTCAGATTTAACAGACCTATGTGCCTTTATTCGAGATAATGAAATGAGCCAAAATTCAAGAATGCCCTCTCTCTCTCATTACTATGAGCTAACGGATATTGTAAATAAGTGAAGTTGATAAGCCCAGAAAATTAAAAAAGATTCTGAAATTAATGCAGATAGCAAATTTAAAGTAAATTTTTGAAGTTAAATTTATTCAAATGCTAAGATAACATTAAATGATGAAACAGTAGTTTAACTCATAGGAGCTAGCATTAAACAGTAATGATAGACAGACATCATAGGAAACTGCTGCTATCAATCAGTGCCTTAACTTCAATGAGTTTTCAACCTAGGATATTGTTGCTTTCAAAGTCTAATGCATTCTCTGAGGCAACCTAAAATAGAATAAGAATTCAGTTAGTTCCTAAAGAAGTCTTTGAGTGCATCATATAATACTTCTATTCAGACTCTTGCATTCCTAAAAAGCTTGATAAGGATTTTCTGGTGGAGCTAATAAAACACGCGAACTATTTTTCAGAACCAAGACTGATTGAATTACTAGAGATCAGGCTGAAGAATTTCGTGAGTGAGCACAATGTCTTCGAACTCTTTTAAATCGCTTATGATAAAAAAGCAAACTAGTTACTAAAGTATTGCGTAAACTACATAGCGATGAATGAGGCATCAATTATGAGTAGCGATGCTTCCAATTTAAAGCTCCTTTTAAGAGAGGACATCAAAGAGGAGCTTCAAGCTTTGCTCAACTAAGAAATAGAGAACTAAAAGTTGTAACTAATAATTAATGATAAGCTAAATCAAGAGCCCACAAACAATGCAGACTGGTAAAACATAAAAACCTCTCAATATTCTCTATTATACTTGGAATAATAAATGAAAATAATCGAATCTATAAAAAATTTTAAAAATGATAGATTCTAAATTCGTATACGAATTTAGAAAGATATTTAACCAAAATATTTTTAATAAAATAGATATCTTATGAATAAATATTAATTTCTCCTAAAAATCATTAAGAACTAAACATCCATTTTTGCTAAAATATTTTCCTCTTTTATTTCTGTTCCATTTTTAACTTGAAAAGGCTTAAACAATTCTTCATTTTCATTTTCTTAATAAAATTTTTTTAATTAAAAAGCTAAACCAATTTTTTTTCTCATTTAATATATAATTATTCTTAGTGAATTTTTCATTCGAATTTTAACTTTATTTTAATAAGAAATTGAGAAGCCATCGTATTGCAAATATGATAAATAAATAAAGATATTAGTTCATACTCTTTATATTTTTAATTTTACTTTTTTTTAAGTTTTATTCACAACTCTTATTGAACAATTCTGAGCATTCGAATCGAAATGAGCATTCAATTATGTCCTTAATTTAAGGGAAAAGGATATTTATTCATTGAACCCTGACAGTATTTATAATTTCTTTCATTTATAAAACTTTTAATCAACTAATAGTTAATTTTACTTTTTTAATCCATAATTTTCTAAAAGAAAAATTAAAAAGTGAGGAAATCTTAAATATATCAAATTATAATCTAAATGGGAAACAGATAAGCCAATATTGCAATTACAATTATAAACAACTAATTTAAATTATTAAAATGATAAATTTATGTTCAGAAATATTTTTAATGTAAATCCTTCTATTATAATGAATCCTAATAAAAGATAACACTGACAAAAAGAGCTATTGTGCTTGGAGCCAACTACTATAGTCATGAAACTGAATAATTTAAATTATTACAGCAGAATTCCATTTTAAATAAAGCTAAACATTTCATTGATCTATGTACTTTTTATTCTAAAATCTTATTTCATTTTAAAGTTATAAAAGCTTCAATTGAATTAAAATCTTTTTTTAAATGACTTTCTAACTTGAATATAAGCTTGATCTATAACCAAATCTAAGTGAATTATATTTTAAGAAGCTTAGAATACTTAAGCTCATCGATTGTCCAAAAAAATAATCAGAGACTTTAAATAAGGAGAAGATTTTAAAGATTAAAAAAATATCTTCGAGTGATTAAGTTTAAAATGAAAATTATATAGCCAATATTTACATATTATAAATAAAAAATTTCTCTCTTATATTATGATTGAATACAAGTGTCTGCCATCTAGTTAATAAAATGTTCAAATTTTTTTTTGCTTTAAGTTAAATTGACACATTTTGGATGGCTAAGTGTTTAAAAGAAGCAGGATTTGACGTACTGAACAAGAACTCAATAGTCCCTGCCACAGAGCTCTCCCACAATAAACTCAAAGCTACTAAGTAAGATTTATAGCAACAACTCGAATGCATTGTAACTGAGTCTAAAAAATTCTTAGAAAAGACTTTCAAATCATAAATAGAGGAAATCAAATAATAGTAGGAAGAATAGTAACTAGAAAGAAAGTTAAATAAGAATTTGCAAGTAAATTTCATATACTTCTCTGGCCATTCCAGGGTAAAGAAGACATAAGATTCTTAAAAATATAAAGAATTGCCCTTAAAGTTAAAGATAAAGGCAAAGCAAAGGAAGTCACTTAAGAATACTCTACTTATAGATTCAGAAGGGAAAGAGCTCGCATTATAACCTTATGTGAAAGATATTTTACTTAGATTAAGTAATATTTAAGCATGTGATTTAATTAAAAGAGCTTTTAGAAATGCCAAATACCTGCACTATCATTTTCCTTGAAGCAGATAGAATCAAATAAACAGAACCACATCCAGAAATAGAAGTAGATGAGTTATAGCTCGAAATTAAATCCTAAATGAAAGAACCTAAAATGAACATTCCTTTGAAATAATCATAACCTGGAATTATAATATTTAAGAAAGCTTGTTTTGAAAGCTAATCGAGAGAGCAAAAGTACCAGTTTTAGATGAGTGATCAAACTTGGCAGTTTATCTATAACTTCTATTCCAACAATATCGGATTAAATTTGTAATAAAATTTAGATGCCTTGCAACCATACTGTGAAATTTTAACTTCAAGCAAAGTTCAAGATTAAATAAATTAAAATATTTCATTCATTACTCATCCCAAAATGTAATAAAGATGAGGAAATTATCTAAACTTTTGAATGCTTTAAAGATATATTCCCTGAAAGGAAACTTTATCATCGAACTTATAGAGGAGGATAAGATTCTTATGATGGAGAACTTTGAATCCATTATTTCATATTTTGTATTAACTTGATATCGGGTATGCTAGATTTGGTTTTGGGGAATACAATTGGGCAAATACGAAAAGTAGGTTCACAGGCTTTTAATTTTATAGTTTTATGGCTATATAAATTAGATCTTTTGGGCATTTGGGGCTACGAATGGTTATGGAATTTACGAATGGGAAAATGGTAGAAAGTATTATGGGAATGTATCTGGTCCTCATCTTGAGCATTATGGAGTAAGAAAAGAAATCTTATCTTTAATTTAGGTTATCATATACCCTGGAGATATATATGAAGGAGAAATTAAAAAAGGTAACCCTCATGGCAAAGGCACTATGTATCATTAACTTGGGGACAAACATGAAGGAAACTAAATTAATTTAGAGATTTATGAAACTAACTTTTATATCCAGTTTCTTAAATTCAAAATTATTATATTTTTAAATAGAGATTATATAGCATTATGTTAATATTTTTAGAATAAGTTTATGAGAATGGAGCAAGAAATGGGTATGGACATTACCATTGGAAATCCAGTAAACAAATATACAAGGGTAATTGGGTAAAGAACTAAATGGATGGCATTGCCCTCTTAGAGTATGAAAGTGGCGTATTTTATTTATCTTCTTATCTTCTAAATCAATATATATATTTATTTTTGCATGGTAGCAGAGATTGAATACGACAACGGCACTTATTTAAATCAGAGGAGAATAATTCGCCAGGCCCCACCCAGAAACGAGACACAGTAGAAAGTAATAAATTATCCACAAACTAAAGCAATATCTGCTCTCAAACTATATAAATATTAGCTTTTATATAATAATTTTAAGTTTAAGAGTATTAATAATGCTACAAGTTATATTTTATGTAAAACTACCTGAATATTGCATCGACGAGTCTATAACACTCATAGAAGATGAACCGTAAAGGAATGCCATGGTGAATGAAAGAGTTGATAAACTAAAGTAGGAAGTATCTTTCTTTGAATTGGATATTTCTTAAGAAGCTGATCTTGCAATTTGGCTTTTATGACATAAAATATTATCTATAATTTTAAATCAAGAGAGACATCTATTCAAGTACAAATCTTAGAAAGAAAATCAATTTTGTAAAAACTTTAATAGTTTGAATTATTTGCGCTGACATAGTTCAGTTGCCTTTAAGAAAACAAATAAATGCAACTTATAAATTAATTTTTAAAATATTTCTGGTACCTATTATCGAAAAGAGAAATAGGAATTAAGGACAAAACTGTTTCCTTGAAAATTTAATAAGCATTGAAAACATCTTTTTATTACCTCTTATGATTAAATTTTATTATAGTTCAAATAAATAAAGGGAAGAAATCCTCTATTATCCAGCAAACCTACAGTTTTTGATATAGAGACCTAACTTAAGATAGGCCTGATATTAATTTACTCAAAAGTGATACTAAATTCTAAACTCAATTCATTCAATTTACAATCAATTTTAAATTTTATTAGTATCTGACTAATAAAATTATTAAACTGATTCGATAAATATTAAATATATTATTACCCCCATTAAAAAAATAAGGAAAGAGTAATAATATATGGAGATAGTTATAGGAGAAAATCTAATATTTGTAATTAATGTTGTTAGCTCACAGAAAAATTTTAATTTTAAAGAAATTAAATCTAAAATTTAACTTCTAGACATTGAAGAATTGTATGCTTACTCAAACTCATTAGATCTTTTAGGTACTTTGGTTGATGACTGTTAGCATCATGTCAAAGAGGTCCCCACCTCTTCTTTAAGTTTTCATAAGAGCAGTCATATTGCTTTTTATGTAACTCAGTATTGAATAGATTATGCTGCCTGCACATCCATTCCGAGTAATTCTATCTATTCTCCAAGTCAATCAATATTTTCTATCGAGTTAAAATTAATGAATGAGCAAAATACTTTGTTTGAATGGGGTTCTATTCTTTCATTTTTTGAATAAAATTCTTGCCCCACTGGTCGTAGTCTAATCCCACCTCCATGAAAGTTTCCAAGAAAAGCAGTTAGTCTTGTTTTTCTTATTCAGTGGGCTCCTCGGGATAATAGGCTGCTGCTGAGTGTAGTAAATTCCAAACTCTGTGGCCGTAGAGCTACTCATCTTTTAGTTTATTGCTTGATGTCATTCAAATAAGTCTATGGTATACAAATTTATTCTAAAACTTTTAGATTATTTATCCCTCTTCTTTAATTTACAAAATATTTTCTAAGGATACCTGATGAAAAATTAAAAGGCGGTAAGCCTAGAAAAGGGAAAAATTTGGCAAGGTAAATGAAATAAATTTTGAGATTAAATAAGGGGCACAGGTTTTAATAATTTTAAGTGCTTACTCAATCTTGATTTGAAAAATCAATTTAAGGAGTGATTCTCTAAAGTCTTATGATCTGCTCTTTAGTGGAAGGTGTATCTTCCTAAGAGTTTACTTGCGGGATCATAGTTTTAAATGTACTTAACTTTTACACTGGCCTTGTTCTTAAAAATATTATTTCTAATAGAATAAATAATTATATACTATATTTAAATGAAAGAATCTATTGACAGCACTCAAAGCATGCTGTGTGAAAGATTGTAAATTGGGCGAGGACTCGTTGCCTCTTTCCTGACTCAACTGCTTCTCTTTCAGAGCTTCTTGAATTTTCTTTGGAGATCCAACCATCAAGTCGTCAAAGTTTCTGGCTCTCTGATCATCTTATCCTCGAATCCTTGCTCCATTTTATTCAAAATTTAATTCAATATTGTTTACATCCATAGTTGAAACTATTCTTGAATATCTTGCCCTTATTAGTTTTTGGTGGCGATTTCTGAGGGAATGTAATTCCAGTTGAATCTGTTGCATTAGTTCCAGCAGACATCAGCTAATTCAACTTAGTGCTACACATAAATAAGCAAAGTAAGACTAGTAATTGCTAGAGGTGTTATTTGAGGGTTGGAAAGCATCATATTATTCGTAAAATTCAAGGACATTTTCTCCCTTCTAGATTGATGGCTCTTTTAAATCTCTTATGGGAGAGACTGATCTATTTATCTATCTGGGATTTTATTGTGTTCCTCCTTAATTTGACAAATATGAAAACTGCATTATTGTTATTTTCTTGCTTATCTTACATATAACAGATTAAATATTTACTAATCTCAGCTCTTTTATCAACAGGATAGACCCAATCCTCTATTATATAAGCAAATTAAAAATAGGTATTTTAGGTGGTTCTTTAGTCCCTGGCCAATTAAGCTTGTTGATGTCTGTTTATACGTGAACATGAATTTATAATTAAATAGCATGCCTCGTCTCCTTAGGGGGCATGATCCTTATATCATCAACCTAAAACCGTTGCTTGCTTAAGGGAGATCCATTTGGAGATATCATACTTTCATCATCATTTTCTTTGATCATGCTATCCTGATTACTTATTATTCTATTCTTTCCCCTTCTCTTAACTGTAACTCCAGTCACCTCATCTATATCTTCATACTCAGAATCGTCATCCTCTTCATTCCCCAATGCTCCTTCTTAATTCCTTTCATCTTCACTTTCCTCAGTACCAACATTGAATTCATCTATCCCCTGCTCATCTCTACTTAGACTGAAGTCTCCTCTTTCATTTCCATTCTTTTTTATAAACTCAGTAGATCTTTAATTTACTCCTTTATTCGCATCATTATTTCTTATCGAATCGCTACCCTGCTTAGAATGATTTGCCTTGAAAGGTGCCTTTGAATTCGTAGTGTTTGGTATAGCTGGAGATTAAATTCTCTAGCTGTCACGACCATTTTAATCATTCTTGCGTGGAGGTATCGCCAACTTTCCTTTTAGGTTTGATTGGTTCTTATCTCTTTTAGATTTTTACTTATCTACCGTGTCTTGTCTTTTAGACTTACCATCCTTGCTTAATTTTTTCCATTAAAATTTAATATGTGCTTTTGAAAGGAGAATCTCCTGCAGGGGACTATAACTGCTACACATCAATTAGCTTTGGTGCTTCCTTTGGCAAGGAAGCCTTTGAAAACTCTTAAGAGGACTGATGAAGCTACTCTGTACTTCGATTCTTGCTCAGCATTCCACTCCTACAATTAAAGTAAGACCACTAAAGTGAAGAAGGTTGAATCAGTAACTTACTTCACAAGACTGTAGCTACTCTAAGCATACATAGTAACATGTCTTTTCAAGGTATTCTCGACCTCAACCTTTGCTTAGTATAACTCTCCCATCTCTTTCTTAGTGTGGTCCAATTCTTCTTCCGTTTCCTTCAGTTTCAAAACTTGATCGGCATAAATTGCCTTCTGTTTAGCCAATTCCTCTGTCATAAGCTTAGTCTTAAGTTTGAATTGCTCTGTCTCCTGCTCTAATAAATCAAACTCCTCTTCCAGCTATTATCTTCGCTGCTCTGCCATTGAAAACTTTTCTAGAGTTCTGTGATGAGCGTTTTCCAACTCTGCTTTTTCATCCTTTAGTTGATAGTTTTGCTGGATGAGATAAATAAAGGAAATTCAATTTCATAAAATAAATTTTTAAAAATTCCTACTAATTGATGAAGATCCAAGGATTTTATGGTGTTTCTATATAGCTCTTCTATGTGCAAAACAAAAGTGATATAGAAATAAGTAACCTAAATTATTTAGTCTTTAACTTCTTCAACAAAAACAGAGAGCTAATTATGTCAAGTTAGCTGATAATATTTTCAAAATCAGATTTTATAATTAACCAACTACTGATTATAGTTTAATTTTAATCTATAATCATTTCTAATTTTCTCCATCTTGTCTTGCAGCACAGTATCAGCTTCTGTTTGAGTTGACCAGTCTGCAACTTCAACTTTCCTATAAAATCGCTTTAAAACCTTCTTAGCAGTTTCATTCTGTAGAGCTTTGAACTTGTAATTTATTTGATCTTCAAAGTGGTCGAATGGGATTGTACGAGCATCGAAAGTGCGCTTTAAAATATCAAAATTAATATTATAATCTAAATTTTCATGCTGCAGCTGTGCGATATTTGAAGCTTTCAATTCTATCTGTTGTCTTATTTCTCTTAAGTCTTTACAACAAATATCTCGCATTAAAAAACTAACCCTTTTATTATAGTGACGCCACTGAATTCAGTTTTTTTGGTAAGTCTTTCATTATCCTCCCCTTCCTCGTCCTTGAACATATTTATATACTCTTGAAACTCTGCCTCCAAATTTCCAAGGTTTTTGAACAGGTTATCCTCATAATCTCTGTCTTATTGCTCTTTCTTTTTGTATGATGAGATGCGCTGCACTAAGCTCACAGTCTTTGCAAGAATTTGGCGATATGCGAATTCGTAAGCTGCCTTCTAGATGAGGTGAAATTTAGCAAAGGTTGCCATTTAATCCTTCAGGCAAGTCACGATGTCAAATAACAGTCTTTCTTAGATTGGGAGAAGGTTATATCATAAACCTATTTTAAGATATAAAAATATTATGAGCTATATCTCTATTTGAAATGCTTAGACTAAAAATACTATTGAAAGAGGTCTGAAAGCAGATCCTCTCTCTACTTCAGCAATATGAAGAATTCCTATTGCTTATCTTTAGCAAGCAGTTCAGAAATCTTCATTTCAAAGCTGCAGTTGTAGTCCACTAGCTTGGAATAGCTTTCTTAGAGCTTGAGCTGGAAAAGATAAAATGAATTTCCTTTAAGGTTTGAGATCTTTAGTCTGATGAAGAGAATTCAGACCACCTCCTACAGTTGAAGAATTGAAGCTGTGCTTCATAGGTGTGATTTCTATGTTTCTCTTCATATCTTTGGTTTATACCTTTCCCTCGACGTCTACAAAAGAAATCTTTCTCTCTTTACTAAGGCTTTGGTTAAAATTTTAAGTCTAATTCAAAGAGAGATAGGTATCCTCAATTTGACCCTCAACATATTTCTCTAAAGAGTTCTCCCTCTACTTCTTCAGATCAAGAACATTTAAGCTTTGCTCGTCAGTAACTTATATTGAAAGCTCTCTTTAGCTTTAATAAGATTGCTAGTTCAGGTTTCCTGCTTTATCTTGACTACTGAGTTCAATCATCAATGAATCCTCAACTAGAGAGTTTTCTTGCCTGTTCATGGTCTATTGTTGATTAAGCTTTTACTATCTTAGCGTGCTGACTCTTTCTTTCTAATGTTGAGTTATAGCAGTTCTCTTATGGCTGGATCTATTTTAAAGCGTTCTCTCAAGATGATTCTTGACTCCATCGCGATAGTGCTGCCTTGATATTTAGGCATTTGGTCTGATATTTGTCATAACTTTCTGCCACTTATTGTCAGAGATTTGCTAGTCTTCAAAACTTTTTGAGTCAAAAATTGAACTTCCAGGATTCAGAGGCGATTGCCCAGTCTAGATACTCATTTGCTATTTAATTCATAAAATAAAGTAAATTGATATTTAAAATTTATAGAGAAAAGTTAATAAGTAATATAGATGATTTCTCTAGACTTAAATAGGAGGTTGTGAGAAGGAAGCTTTGCTTTTCATTTCATTCTTAGAGTCAGAAGTATGAATGCCTCTGTTAAAGCCAAATATAGAACTCTGCTTAGTTCTGGGAGTTTATTAAATGATAATAGAAAGACATTTATTATAGGAGTAACAAAGGCATCCCTTTTATTGCTAGTAGTTGCTGTAGATTTAAGGGACTACAAGCTATTATTTAACCCAACGTGTTCAAGTGATTAGTTTACCAGTTACTATATTTCCCTCGAGTGGGGATTAAATAGCTTAAGTTCTTTGTTAGTGAATAGTGCTGGCTGTTGAACTATTTTTGGCTAACCTCCCACAGCATTTACAACTCTATTAACCGGCTAGCCCTTTGATGCAAAATTCTATGAAGTTGAATTCTCTGTACTAATTAAATTTTTCAAAATAAAATCGATTATAATTCCATTCAGCTGCTGATATAATTAATCTAGCTTGTTGGTGAATTTCTGCTCTGTTATTTTTGTGGATTAAGTTCCCACCTCCTCTACTTAAAAGAAAATAAACCAATTATTGGTTCTACTTTAGTAGCGAACATAAAATTTCTGCTATCTAGTTTATTACTGTTGTAAATTTCCGACTTTTAGGGGGAGAAACTGTGAGATTAATGTCTTTGGTGATGCATATTTTGGCTGATGTATGACTAGTGAGGCTAAATCAGCAAGTTATTAGCCCCTGTTTGTCTTAGAGGATGTAGAGAGTCACTCATTATTTATTTGGAATTAAAGTTATTCTTCAAGTTTATATAAAAAGACAAGGATACTACTACTTACACTTAGTAGTTATTCTCTTCTTAGATTGCTTGGATACTAACTTTTTATTCCTTATTTTAAAAAGGTTAGACTAATCGATACTTTACAAAGAAATTTATTCTGTTCTTAATTAAATTGAGTAGAGAAAGCCTTAAGCTCATTCGACTTCTAACTTCTGCACTAAGCTCTCATCCTCATAGATGGGTAAGGGAAGAGATTTAGTGGTTTCTAAAGTGATCAGCTTAATTTTATTGTGCTTCACTTTTCTCTAGCTATACATGATAAGGCAAACAGCCTTCAAAGCGCAATTTATAATGTTCTTCACGCTCTCCTTTTTACTCATGCTCTCTGTCTTGGCACACTTTACTATAAAATCTGCTTAGCTACCCAAAAGCATTCCCACTGATTAAAATGCCTCTATCACATTCTTTTTGGACTACTGCAGATCGCATCCATGTACTTTTACAGGCATGGGGAAATGTCTTTTCTTCATCAGAGTATCTGCTCCACCTAAGTCTTTGGCTACTGAAGCAAGGCTAAGTCTATCATCGATCAGGATAAGATCAAACTTTTGCAAATACTTCTTTACTGCGTTAGCTTTCCCGTTTCCACATTCCGTTTTTACATCGAAGACTGTCCTAATTTATGTGATTGAGAGGAAGTCTGATTCAGCACAAAGCTATGTGTATATCTCAGGCTTATCCTTTACTAGAAGCAAGGCCTCACATTTTTATGGATTATCCACGCTGTAAAGAGGATGAGGGAGTTTGATTTGCACAGGAACATTCTCATTCTAAAAGTCAGAGGGATTCATCAGACTTATCTTCATGTATATGTAATCATCAACGTTCTAGCCCTCTAAACCACTTTGCTTCAGTAGTCTTTAGTTGTAGTCAATCAGTGATTTTACGACCTTAAGTGCATGAATTTTATCTAATTGGAGCTTTAGCTTCGTCTGCTTTTCAATCTTCTGATATCGGTTTGAAGGTTAAACTGTAGACTAGAATTTAGAGTGAGTGAGATATTTGAGATGCGTAAGTGACTCCTCTTGCTTTCTCTTTTCCTCTTCCCTGTCTTTTATTTCTTCCTTGTACCTTTGTAAAAAGATATATATTTAGCGATCAATTAAGCTTTGCTGAAGCATTTACCGTGCCATTTTAGAGCTTTACCTAAATTATTAAATATGAATAGGATTACAATAATCAACACCCACTAAAGTAGTTTTGCTCTTTAACTTGTAATTTCTAATCCACTTGCATAATTGATCCTTTATTTTCATTGAAATGATGATTTACAAAAATCAGGTGTTCGTAAACTTTCCTCCTTTAAAGTTAAATGCGATGACACTTGCAAAGCCAGATAGAAGCATATCATATGAATATAGAGAGTAACATTATGATTTATGAGATAGAGTAGGTGTGGGGAGTAGGTGATTGGAAAAATAAAGCGCAGAATAGTACGCTTGAGTTATAATTGAGAATTTGAATTTAAATTATGTTCTGGGCAAACCTAGACCACCTTAGAAGGAACTGCTAGAATGAATTTATCCATCTTGACTAGGGCAAGCCAGTCAACGATCAACTCTATAAGAAGAGATAACTTAAGCCACCCGCCAGGTGGGGTCAGTCATGCGTCGAGGCCCACAATCGCCTCTACATCATCGGTGGTTATGAAGGTAAGTCTCCAAATCCATACTCTAAATTCCTGCTGTTCGAGTTAAAGAGAGAGAGTTAGATATATTTAAAAATGGCATACTGCTAGAGTCCCGAAAGGATAATAATTGAATGTTCTAAACTATGAAATAGGCTAGTATTTGGGCGATGTGTGGGAGTTCGACTTCACAAGCATGCTCTATTAAGAGATTCCTGTCGAAGGAGAGGACAAGGCTTTAGTATCCAGGTCAAATCACACCAGCATCTACTATGAGAAGACTGACTCGTAAGTTGATCATAAATATCCCTAAGAGAGTTTGTACCGATTTGTAACATAAAGAGTTTTGTCATACTTGGATTTATCATTAAACCTAACTGTAGAATATACGTTTTTGGAGGAGGACACACTCAGAGGCAGCGATTTAATGATATTTTGAAGCTACAGTTTTAGCAACCTCACTCAGTACTAACAAAATCTGGAGCTTCAAAGACTATTAAAGTAGAGAAAATTAAATATGCCGAAAACTCTGTTCTTCCACAAGCTAGGACCTATCACGCTTCTTGTAGACTTGGAAAGTATATGATATCATCAATTTATGATTAATTTTCAACTATTTTAAGATAACTCAGAAAAGATATTATATGTTTTAATGTGTTTTACTTATTATTTAATTTAAAGATCTAAAGAAATCGAGAAAGACTTCTGCCTAATGTTATTTAAAGTATGCAAGTCTGAGTAGATCCTTAGCTGATATCTAAGATATTTAAATAGTCTTTTAGCTGTCATGCAGACTATATATATCAGCAAACATGCTTAAATATTTAGCAGTCTTAAAGTAAACTTTAATAAAACTATTCCCCTGATCTCTTCCAATCTTAAAATAGTAGTGGGTGGAGAAGGTCTCTCAGATTTGGCGGACTTATGGGCCTTTGATCTCGATAATGAAACCTGGCACAAGCCTGAAATCAATTTCATTGATCATTTTACTCCAAAGCGATTCCACACTCTCACTGCTATCAGTGAAACAGAGGTTGTGACTTTTGGAGGGTGTCATAGTGAGTACCAGCACATGAATGAGATGCACATTTTTGACTTGAGTAACTTCCTCAAAGATCCTTCCAACCTAGAAATCAGGATTGAGTGCAAGGCTGTAAAACCAACGGAGGGGAAAGTTCCCAGTACAAGATGGGGCCATGCCTCTACTACTCACTAAGGGAGACTGTTTATCATTGGAGGAAGAAATGAGAAGGACGTTTGCGATATCCATGAGTTTGATTTCGCAACTCTTATTTGGAAGGAACACTGTGCCTCTGGAAATTTGCCATCTCCTCGTAGGAGACACTCTGCTCTTTTTATCGGAGGGTCCATCATTCAATTCGGAGGTTTCGATGGAAAGTTTTTCGATGACTTGCATATCCTCGACTTCCAAA
>JAJKFJ010004943.1:0-20111 GCA_027382625.1 Tetmemena sp. SeJ-2015
ATGAAGATGATGAGGAAAAGCCAAGGAGTAGGAGAAGAGCAGGCTCAAGGGACAGAGATGACGAAGAAAAGCCACGCAGTAGGAGAAGGACTGGTTCGAGAGACAGGGATGGAGAGGACAAGCCGCGAAGCAGAAGGAGAACTAGATCGAGAGACAGAGATGGTGAGGAAAAACCTAGAAGTAGGAGAAGAGAAGGATCTAGAGATAGGGATAGAGATGAGCGAAGAAGTAGAAGAAGGAGAGATGAGGATCCTAGTTATTATAAAGATTGTCACATAGAAAAGGTATTATATATCCTGATAAACCCAGGAGCCGCAGAAGAGAAGGCTCAAGAGATAGAGAGGGCAGAGGTAGCAGAGGTAGCAGAGGAAGAAGTCGAGACGACCCTGATAAGCCAAGAAGCAGGAGAAGGGGAGAATCTCGAGATATTTAGGATTACTATGAATTAATCAGAAGTTAATTGATTTTCATGAATTAATATGTTTGAGAGATAGAGATCCAGATAAACCAAGAAGTAGAAGAAGAGAGTCAAGAGATGCTACATTTTTCTATTTTCAATGTTAAAAAGAGATAGAGACCCAGACAGACCAAGGAGTAAAAGGAGGTCAGCCAGCAGAGATCGAGATAGTAGACGAACAAGTTCAATAAATACGAACTTCATTATATTATGAAAGACGACACCCTAAATCACCAGCAGAGAGGAACTTCAAGCGAAGACCAACAGATGATCTCTCTGACAGAAGAAGACCTAAATCAAAAGGCAAGAAGAAAAAGAAGGGAAGAAGAGGGCCTCGATCTGACTTCTCCTACGGCGATGAAGATGACTACGATATTTTCGATAGAACAGCTGAGATTATCATTTTATAGATACTTTATATAATCTACTATCTTTAATGATTAACGATAAGATTGGCACTAGATTAGATCCCTAGAGGAGAAGACTTGATAACTACTTCATAGTAAATGACCTTCCTCAAAATACTGGACAGCCGTTCCCTAACACTGGTATTGACTTTTATGTAGACGGGGCCCGCTTCCTACCTGACAACGTCACAGTTAGCAAAATCTAAGTGACCTCTTACTTGACAGATCATACCAAAGTATCTGTTTCTGCTGGTGGGCTCGCAGATTTAGACATGTCGACCACCTTCAATCACTACTATGGGTTCAGATACGAATTTAGGTTGCCTAAATTCTAGCCTCAAACATGCGTTGTCATCACTGTATATACGATAGACAGGACAAGCAACTAAGTAAGAACTTCAATGAATTTACTTTGTAAAGCTAAAATTTGATTAATAACTCTAGGATACTCTTGCATACACTTATTCTTAAACAAGATAACTCTACTGCCTTGTGATAATCCAAAAGATAAAGACTTTGTGCTTCAAGAGGGATTATTTTAGCTACCTATATACATAGAAGATCCTAGAAAACTCCCTGAAATAAGAGCAGAAGCGTTGAACTACTTAGAAAGACTTCCTTGTGCATCATTGCTAGTAAGAGTATTGAGAGCACCAATTGGATCAAATGGTTCCATCTTATCTGCTAAGACAGTCCCTCAAAACTAATGGCTTGAGAAGGGAGTAGTGGTACCTGCACCAGACTACGCTCAAGGAATATATAATACTTATCTCTGTCCTGTTTCAGATGTTGAGTTAGAGCTTTTCCCTACGAGAGCTGAGAGAGGAGAGCTTCAGCTAAGAGAGACTGCTGATTAATTGATGCAAGCATTGACTGCACAGCGTACTAATAATTAGAACACACTATTAGATTGGCTAGAGCAGAAGTTTTCAATAGAAAATGAGGATCCACCTCTGGTAGATCTTAAGTACTTTGCTACATATGATCCAGACTTCGGCTTAAAAATAGCAGTTCTTAAATTTATTCAAATATTTTTGGAGAATTTAAGAGTTGATGGAATTCATAACTTACCGAAGCGAATGAACGTTTATATCTTGTTAAAGTTTAATTTCTTTAATGTTTTCTATGTGGTAGTTATGAGTTTGAACCCACCAGCATCTATGTACACAAGTTCTAAGATTCCAACAAGTGATGTAAGATATTTAGCTTCGTCTTTAATACTTCTATTAGGTAAACTTGGTGAGCACTTACGACTGGGACTCTTCAATCAAATTGTTATAATTATGAAACTAAACTTAATTTTGAATTTAGTGAATAATCTCAGTCAGATACTTGGACAACTATTTCTACTACCAAGATGTGAAGCCTGATCCTTAAATGTCGGTAGTATTTGAAGTGATGTCTATTGAATTTGTGAATGGTATTCCAAAAGTTGAGACAGTAGCCTGGTCTGCCATCCCAATCTTCTTCATGAGATATGGCAACTACTATGTCAGATCATTTATTAAATGCAATCATATATTTTATAATCCGGAGCCTTTTAAGTCCCCTTATTCAGAGGCAAGGTGGAATACGCACATTTGTAAAACATGTATAACTTCGACGACCCCTGGAATTACCTGGCTCAGAGACTAAACGAGCGCTCCATACAACTTTGGGATGGAATATCTCTGGTAGTAAGAATGGTAGATTCCCAAAGGGAGGGTCATTATTCGAGACCCTTTGATTTCGATAGATTCAATCTTGTCTATATACCTGAAGCTGTCATGCAAAAGCACAAAAATAGGTTTTATTATAATCTAATACTTTAATAAGCTTAACTACGCTTATACAGGAGCAACTGAAGCCAGACTTAGAACGACGCCCAAGTTACTCACTATGGTGCCACCAAATATGGACAGAATAGTTTTCCAAGAGGCAGTAAATAGGACTTTCAATAACGTAAGAAATCATTTCAAATTACAACAAATTATAGTTACTGGGACTAGTCAGGTTCAGATGAGAGAAAGACTCAAACTTATGAATCTCTTCAACCAAGGAGACAGTATAAACATAATTTTTAACCTTATCAAGCTTGCATTTGTCTTTTATTTCCATTAAATTCTCTTTCACTTTTACTCATTCAATCTCTAATTTAAATTAAAAAAGATGTTAAAATATTATCTACTCAGCACATGCTGAGTAAGAGATTAAATTTCCTCATTCTTAATGTAATTTAAATCTAAATATGAGATTATTGATAGGATCGAAAATCATCTCTCCTGTATATTTCTACTTCTTAAAAATGTACATATATATATATATATATATTTTTTTTTTATCTTCTTTGTTTTGTGTTGTAAATAAAAGACTATCAATATCATGTAAGCGAAGGAGCTATTTGAAATTTAGTAAACCTGATTTTTATTTAAGCTGAAGTCATCCACCTTCAGCTCCTAATTTAGAACTTCCTCACTTTGTTCAAAAGCCATCTTTAACAAATCTATAATAATACTGACTTGAATTAAAAAATAATTTCTCCATAAATCAGCAAATTCAAGTTTGACGATTTGCGAAGCTTAGATCTCCGTCACAAGAAGAACTCTGAGATATTTTTTAGAAGCGACAACCAAATACTAATCAGTGCCATTTATCGAAAATATCTTCTAAATTTTATTGTTCTTGTTAGCAATAGCAGCTAAAATAAAAACTATTTAAGCTATTTTCACCGCCTTATCAGTTTACTTTGCTTTTTAAGGGTGATCTTTTTTGTAGGTGACCCTGAAAAGTTTATTTTTGGTAACTAGTTTACTAAAATAAAACTTCCTGTTCTAAAATAATAATAGATAGTTCTTAATCAATGAGAGATGACTTTTTCTTCTCAATTTCTACTTGATTTTCGCTTTCTTCTTCTGAATTAAATTAGACTCTTGCTATGTATACTTAGAGAGCGTCAAAAGTGTGGTAAGCTATCAGAGATTCATCTTTAGATATTCTCTCGTAGACTAGATTGCTCAGCACCAGTTCTTAATCTTCAGTAGCACACACTTTCTGCAATGGGTATTAGATGTTCCAACAAGACTTTATGGTGAAAATCAATACTCTTTAAAAGATAAGTTATGGGGTTTTATTTAGGTATTTTTAGAGCAAAAATTTAATAGAACTATATATCCTTTAGCTGCTTTCTGCATTTGAGCAACTAGCCAGAGAAAGAAAGTTTTTGACATTTAGGAGGAGATTCCAAAATATCAGAATATTTCGGAATGAGCTGCCAAATTTTAATGAGCTCCTCTTCTAAAGAGAAAGTTAGTAGTCTGCTTTCTAAATTTGCTTAAGTTATAATTTAATGAACTGGTCCCGCATGCAAGGGCTTCGCACAGAGAACATTCGATTTATAATCTCTGATAAAAACATTTCCCTTTGTAGTTCCATATACTAGCAAAAACTTATTCTCGTCTGATGTCTAAATATCCATCTTTGAAAAGGAAAAGTTTGGTACTCTGAAGAAACCAAAAGAGGATATATTGCAAGTTTCTTCATAATGATTATCTTTCTTATATTATAAATGGTAAAAAAGGGGTAAAAGTAAATCATTTTTCTAAAAGGGTATTGAAAGCATCTAATCAGGACTCTAAATCTTGAAAACATTCATGCAGAACTCTTTCTAGTTCAAAATTAAAGCATACTATTTGCAATGGCTAACGATCATCACCTCAGTCGAGTTTTGTTTCCCAGTGTTAGCTTAAGTGTTTGATAAATTCTATTTCCTCTCCTCTTAATTTGCATTACCATTCCATAATCCTGCAAAATCCTAATATGAAGTGCTTTCACTGATTTAGCTTTATTCCTTATTAGAGTTGCTATTGCTTGTTCTCTTGTTGTTATTTTTGCTAGTACCTAAGATTGCTTCCAATCATGGATATCTTGCTATTACTCTTTAGTTTTACAGTTGAAGCAATTGTGAGAACAAATAATTTCCAACTTTGGAATGAGAGGAACTAGCCTTATTAGAAGGGGCTAAGAGATATGAGTTGGGAGGAGTGTGCTTCTTAAAAAAAGCTTTTGAGGATTTAGATGCGATATTCAGAAATAGAAAAGCGTCCTCATGATTAAAAGCGTAAGAGAGGATTGACGTAGTAAGTCCCGGATTGGGGATCTTTCTAGTTAGTGAGAAGTTTCCATTATAGCTGATAATTTAATAAAAAAGAGAATTAAATTAGATATTAAATTAAAATGGAATATATCAGCGACTGTTGAAGTGTATATAATTTTAATAATTATTACACCATTCGATTCAGCATCAAATTCACAGAAATTTTCATCCAACCAATTTTGTATGGAATCACTCAATACAGAGTTAAAGCAGCACAAGCTAATAGAAGCTGATGTCTGAAATTAAAATTTATGCGCGCTTCATATCTCGTTGCTGAGAGATGCTGAAGACAAGATTAAAGAAGAAACTCATATTAATTTTTGATAAGATATAGAACAAGCTACAGATAATGGGGTGAATCTACGATTTTAACTGCCACTAAATTGCAACTCTACATTTATTATTTTAACCAATCTCCGGTTTTTAATTAAACTTCATACTATAGTAGACTCCATAAAAATTAGCAAGAAATAAATTTATTTAATTATCAAATTGAAATGAAAAAATTAAATAAGAAAGCATCTTAAAAAATGAAAATATTTTTTTAAATAAAAGTAAGGATGATCATTTTGAATAAATTGCTGAGCCCTCACTTTTATTTTTTTCCGCAACCTCTTTTCATCATCTATAGTATCTGTTTATCTAATGATAACTCTCCTATTCACTTTTTTTAGCATTACTATTGATATAGAGTCAAATTAAGTTATGTATATAAAATAAAAAATTTTGAAATTCAAATTAAAAAATTTGATAAGTTTGATTTTATGTTCACCTAATTTCTACGATTTTCTTAGATAAAAATAAATATTCAAGATAAAGATTAGAGTGTTAGAAAAAAATTTATTATCAAATTGATTAAACTTAAATCACAAGTTCTAAATATTATTTATAAATTATGTGCTAAGTTTGCTACGATTTTAATATCTCTGTAAGAAACAGAATTTAGTATATACATAAAATATATTAAGTGGAATTTAGAATTGCAGTAACAATCTGAGATCCTCAGAGAGCTACTTCCTATAAAATAAAAAAATTATCATTAAGTATGCAATTACTATTGCTTAATTGTCTCATCGATCAGTAAAATACATTGATTATTATTTATAAAAATCAAGAGCTTTGAGGCTAATTTTGTTGCTTTAAATTAAATTTTATATCTCATAAAATTCCTTAATCAATGGATCGGTCTATTTATGAAATGAAACTCTTTTTATTTATCTCGAAAGGTCTCAGGAAGGAGATAATTGCAACCTGAGTTGATATATATATATATATATATATATATATATCGGGGAGGTAGGGAATACTTAAAGAGTATGATTAAATTTTTATTTTAAAAAAATCTGTCCTATTGGGAGATCTTTGTCTGATAAGGTTTTTAAACAGCCGGACCAAAGAAAGAACTCATCTGAAATCGTATCTAGAAAGTGCTGAAAAATTTCTCGGAGGATAAGATCGAGACCTATGATGATATAGCAGGTGAAAAAAAATCAAATAGATACTTTCCAATACTCCACTTGTGGAAAGCAAAATCCTCATTTGAAGTTAAAAAAAATAAATAATTCTAAAGATGATTAATTATGAGATTAATGAAATTAAAAATTAAGGATAATAGAATTCAAGGTTAAAATGCCATCTCCCAATCAAAAAATTATGGAACTTCACAATACAATTTCACTATCTATTTCATTTAATCAATAACATATTCCTATTACTTTCTTTTAGATAGAACAGCATAAGATGAAAGCATGAGCCCTGGCTAACCACCAACTACTCCCCACAAAATATTTAAATAGCTTATCCTTTACTCTAACAATGGTTTTATTTTTATTATCGCGTCAACAGCCATCTTGAGTTTATTATAAGGAAAATAATTGTAAAAAACAAACTCTTCTTGTGGTCAAATCTTTCTCATTCTTTTTTAAACCTATATATTTCGTTAATTTAAAAAAAGAATGGCTGCTGCTGGAGCTCTCCTCCTCCATATGCAAAAAAACGCTGTTTTCACAAGCTAGTAGGGGAGCTCAACCCAGCTAGACTAACCACGACGACACCTGACACGCAAGAGGCACTCAGCCAACCACCGTGGCCGACCTCTGCGCAGCCGGCAGCTCCATCCTCTAACTGACCTTGGGTGAGGTCGCTCAGACTTACCGAGGGTAAAAGCTTAAAATTTTCAGAGTAATTCGGAGCGCCAGCTTCCCTCCAGCGATGCTGAGGTCTGCCACGGTGAGTGGCTGAGTGCCATGTCGTCGTGGTCAGACTGGCTGGGGCGAGCTCCTGTGCTAGCTTTAGCAACCTGAGATTTTTGCAGATGGAGGAGAAGAGCTCCAATAGCAGCCATCCTTTTTTAAATTAACGAAATCTATAGGTTTAAATAAGATTGAGAAAGACTAAAGCACAAGAATAGCTTGTATTTTACAATTTTTTCCCTCTCGATTCCTAGTATAATCATCTTCTCAACATCCCCTTCAGTTACTTTCCTCCATTCATCATTTGACAGGTCTTAATCATTAATAGCGTTAGTTATAAGGTTTTAATATTTTGGAAATTCTGACAACTTCAGATTTGCTTTATATATCTCATTTTTTAAACTTTGTCTCAGGATAATATAGTTTGGATTGATAAACTTGACTTCGAAATCAGAATTTATTATTAATCTCTCGGTTTCTGCCCTCAAGATTAATTATTTTAGCTCTTCGATTTGTTTATGATTCAACTGTTACTCGTAGTAGTTATCTTATTTTGGATGATTCTTTTCTAAATATGGTTTAAAATGATTGAATTATCCGTTGTTAGAAATTTAAAATATAGAGTTTCTGGTCACGGTCTTTCATCATGATAATTTCTTTAAGGTTCGAATCTAATAAAATCTTGCATTTAAATATAAGGCAAGTTAGGGGAAAAAATAGATCTAAAATATTTCATCTCATCAAAGATAATGATTGACATTCAATAAAGTGAATTCGGATGAAAGATGAATCCTAAAATTCTCCACATAATATATTTAGATTGATAATGATATTCAGAGTGTATGCGGTTGGAATGGATTATAAATGTGATTAGAGAATTAATGGAGCTAAACTAAGACTAAATGCAATTAAAGAAATCAAAAAATTAAGATAAAAATAAGATCTTAAATAAAAAGGATTTAGGAGTTTAATTCTTTCTTTTTATAAGATCTTCTGTAATTCATTCGCATCTTCCTAATAGTAGTCAAGTGCATCATACATGATAAAAGGAATTTATTTTGCCTCATTTTTCGACATAAGTCCTTAATTCTAAAACTATCTTCTCATTTATTTAGCGAATGATTCCTCAGTTAATTTTTAAGCTTGTCTTCTTCTTATTGAAATAGGATCTCTTGGCCATTTATTAACTACGATGATTAAAAGCCTTAAGAAACTATCACCAAACATATCCTTAAGCATTTGCAGACACTCTTTTTGCTATTCATCGAATCTAACTTCTTGACCATTGATCAAGTACAAGAATTTACTAATAGAGTGACATTAAAACACCAATAATATTACAAGAAAGCGATAATAAATTGTGAATAATTGATTTCTACAATAATACTTATAATAATGTGAGTCAAAAGCTAAATTACTAAAAAATAACCACTCATCCTATCTAAATTTCATTTTGACTATAAGGAATGGATATAGTAACCCTTACCAGTAGTAATAGCCGGCTCTCAACATCAGCTCCATCGAAAAAATGACGATAGTGCCAGCGTGCACTATACTCTCGCATTTGAAAGTTGCTTTGCAGATGAGAAAGTTTGGAGTTGCAGCTGTTCCTCATCACACTTTTAAGTTTCAAGATATGCACATCAATTAAAGGATGATTACGATTTTATTATTGAGGTAATAAAAACTAATTCTTTTTTTTATTAAAGAGAGCTTCAATAGCAATTTACTTTTTATAAATAGATAAATAAATTCGTTTAGAAATAAACTTAACAATAGGTGACGCATTATCTTTAATGCCACGTCACGACGGGTTAACCTATTAAATATAAAGTTTAATCAATTGAACTTAATATTTAATAACTTTAATAAAACATCTCTGATATTAAATAATAAATGGTAGACCTTACACAACCCAAAGGGTAACCCAATAAGATAGTCTACAAGGAAGAATAGTAACAATCAAAAATCACCCAGTTCTTCAAGAAAGGAAAAGTGGACAAGGTGATGGAACAACTCAGCTAGGATCTTGAAAAGAAAATAAACCTGTAACCAGAAGAAGGAAAATATCTCAAATGGTACCAACCAGAATACCTTTAACATAAAAAATGGTAGGAATCAGCCTATATCTAGAAAAATAATGAACTCACACAGTTCTAACAAAAAAGATTGGATCTTATTCACTATCCAATCATGAACCTCCATTCAATAAAACTCTGGCTCTAAAACAACATTGACAACAACAACCTGAACTAACCCCCAGAGGTAATAGAGATATTTAAAACTTTCCTTCTCTTTGTATAGAACCATACCAATAAAAGTCCTTATCATACCATTCAGGCCCTCTTCCACAACATGCCAATCTTAGTGGAAATTACTGAGGATTCCATGGCTGAAAGAATCCTCAAGATAGCCAACGACTGGGACCCAGTCGAGACACTTGACATACTGGATGAGATAACTGACCTCCCTAAACGCAATTGGGAGAGATTCAGAGACCTATTCAAACAGAAACTAACCAGACCCCCAGACGAACAACTATGGTTTAAAGGAGAGAAGAAAAATGACTCCGAGGACGACGATGAAGACTGGTCAGACTAGTGTGATGACCTAAGCTACGAAAGCTAATGACATCGTTCAAACTTCAGTTGACTTAATTTGTTTGACTGTTTAACACGGGAGTGGCTGTATAGCTTCCCTAAGTTTAACATATAACACGCAAGACGCTAGTTCGTCTAAAATGCGTTGTTATTATTATTATTATTATTATATTTCTTAGGATGCCAAGATGGTGATTCTATTTGAGGAGAGTGTCTTTGCTTAAACTATAAATTAGTATTTTATAACAAATTATTTTGGAGATATAAATGATAAATAGCCTTTATTAAGATTTTGTTTAGCAAGATAAGCTAAACACTTCGCTGACTATAGAAATCATAAAGCAAGGTACTTATAGGAGAAAAGTAGATTATTCTATTTAGTCTGTAAAGGGCAAAGAGCTTCAATTACTTCTACTTTTTTAGGGTGATATCTCATCAATTTCAACTGGTTCCGTAATATGATTTGCATAATTACATATCTTTAGCTAGACGATGTTGAAGTTACTTTTTCATCGAAGGATGTCTATTTTTCAACTGATTTCAAGCAAAAAATCCCTAAAAATTACAAGATATCAAAGAAGATAAGACCTTAAATTTCTTAAGGAGATTTATCACTCGCTAATTCTATTGCTGCAGTAATAGCTTGGACGATGGCCACAATATTTGGGACAAATATTATGCTCAATCTTTTCTTGTAAGTTTGGAATACTTTACATCTCTATAGGAGTTAAGGAGCATAAATGTTATGGGGTATGATTGAGGGATTTCAGTTAATCACTCATCTCCCAATGATTTCGATTATTCTGCCTGCAAATACTTTGACATTCTTTGGACTACTGAATAACATAGCAAGCATGAATCTCATTTATAATTTATATTTCTGTAGACAATTGGTCATTATATCTTTTCTCCTTCTCTGAGATTGATGACTCTTCTTTTAATGACTATTTCGACTTCATGAACTACTCTTCGATGAACTTGATAATGAATCTTGGACTTCTCTTTTACTTTTTCATTTTGAATTCTTTGATTCTTTGCTTTGGACTTCTCCTAAACCTTTTAGGACTCTCAAGATTCAGGTATGAATTTAATTTGATCGTTTATATTTTCAGTAAAATTGCCAGAGTAAATGAATTATATAGGCTTGAAAAATAATTAATTTTTAAGTAGATTTAATTGAAGGAAAGATAGTCTACAATCAAATTTTGAGGTTTCTTATAGAAAGTTAACTAGAGCTTTCGATATGCTGTCTCATAAATTTATGGAGAGTAAGAAAATAAGCTCAAATAATCATATACTTATTTAGTTAGAATTTTCCCTTAATGGTGAGATCATGGCTTCTTTACTCTCTTTAATAATTTTGATTTCAATTCTATTAATGCCATTTCTAAGTTAGTACTTACTCTCCTAACTGAAAGAACTTATAAATCATTAAATTATGTAATATTTTTGTACAAAGATAGACCCGAAAAGCACTATAAAAATTGTTCATCACTATTTGAAGAACTAAGCGTAACGAAACCTTATATAAAAAGTTTTGCTTTGTTTAGTGGATTCAGCCGATTTTTATTTAGCATGATATTGATATGCTTCTCTGAGATACTAAAAATATATTTATAATAAATAATTTATAGATACCAGTTCTCTAGCTTATCCTCTTGATTTTGATTTCAGTATTGACAGTGATTTTGACACTTGCAATAAAACCTTTTTAAGATGGAGCAAAGTTAATATCTGCAGTTGTAAATGAAATTATATTCCTTGTGATTTGTTACTCTTTCATTCCCTTTCTAAATATTGACTAAGAAGCAATGATAGATGATTAGTTGAGATAGATGTTGGGCATCTTACCAATAGCTTTGGTTTTATTCTATCTCCTGGGAAACATGATTTACATTTTCATTGGCTAAGTTAAAACTATAATCTAAGCATTTATTTGTAAATTTTTACCCAAAAAAATGTATATTATATTGCATTGAGATTGTACAGAGACAAAAGAAGGAAGAGAGTAACCTAACGAAAATACTCAGTCGACACTTAAAACTAAAGCGATAAGAGTGAAATAGAACCATAAGCTGATTAACATGGAGATCTAAATGACACTGAATCAAATTTGATAAAATAAGAGTCCCTTCACGACCAAACTCTCAATTTAGATAACTCTTTGTTTGCAAAATAAAAAAGTCAACGCAATAATAATCAATCTCAGAGCAAATTAAAACAAAAAGATCCTGCTACATCAAAATTTATAAAAAATTTCAGCTTTTCTTTAAATCTATATAATGATTTTATATCCATTTTACTATATTAAATGAGGAACCTTCGATAAACAAATATTTTTCAAGCTGCCTCATTGTTCATTTAAAGCATTGATCTCAATTTTTTTAATCTAAATTTTTTTAATTTTATTTTAAAAAGTTTTAAATGAAGTTTTTATAAGAAAAAATGATATTTTCGCCTTTAGCAAAAATATAAATTTAATAATTACTGCATTTACAAATATTTCTAGCAATTTTTGAGATGATGATTCCTTAAAAATTAAATACCTTGAAAAATCTTTCTTTATTTATATCAAGAGTTGACAATGCTTAAAACAATCCCTTTAACCAGTATAAGATTAAAATAAAAACTGATGAGTCAAGATTAAATTAAATCAATAGCAAGTTCAAGAAGGAAAAAAATATAAAATTTAAGCAACATCTTGATCTTGTTCTAAATCCTACTCGCTTTTGAAATTTGATTTATTTTCTCTTTTGTTTATAAGATATTCAACAATAAGAAATTATACTAATTCAATATTGTTATTTCTGAATATTTTAGCAAATTTTGCTAAATAAATGATAAAGTTTATAAAGATAGGTAGTTTTATTTATATACTAGGATTCATTTTTATCTGAATTATAAAATTAATTTACAATTTATTTTTATTTTGAATTAAGTAGATTTATCCATTTGAACTTGATAGAGTTTCTAATTTCAATATTACTATTGCCAAATTATAATCGCAAATGAAAAATTTATAATATTTATTATAAAACTTTATTATCAAAAGCTATTATGAATTTATATTATTTATTGACTTCTTCTTTTTTAAATAAATCATTAAAGTAATCATTAATTTATTTTTCCAATACAATTAATGTATAAGATCAGTAAAAATATAATTGCAGATATTTTTGCAATATTAGAAACTATGAGTATAGTATAAATCAAGAAGATTGCCAAAATTTAATAAATAAAATGAATGATAAAAGTTCCAATCTGTGGTAGCTAATATTAAATCTTCTGACTATCTTACCATAGGTAAAAAACCTCAGGTTGGATCAGAGTAGACTTGTCACACATAAACACCATAGTCCTTTTCTTAGTCATTTTTCCAATGTCCTTCAATAACTTCTCCATGTGCAGTTAGTCTGCGCCTAGAGTTCTCCGGTATCAAAGTCCAGAAGTCTATAGCCAGAGACGAGGTACCCTCCCCAAGGCTATGATGTTTATGTGTGACATCTTTAATATGAGCCAACCTGTGTTTTCTTACCTATGTTCAAAATCTTTAGAAGATTAATTATTGTAGTCCCGGAATTAAAAACACAACTCCCACTTTTTTCGGGAGTGGGGACTTTGAAGTTGGTTCCGGGATTTTGAAAAGAAGAAAGGTGGCCGGCCCAAGATTCAAGTTTATGTACTATAAGATTCAGTTCTAAGTGATATTTAGAAAAGTAATTAAAAGGCAGTTAAATGAAGAATATATCAAAATCCATATCTAATTTAAATTGATTAAAAGATGTTAAATATTAAAATTCCATGTTGGCAATATTAACTGCCACATATTGGAATTATTATCATTCATTTTTATTTATTAATTTTTGATTATCTCCTTGATTTATACAATATTAAATTCACAACAATAAGTTCAGTTCTTCAGCTTCAAAGATAAACTTAGAATTTTAAATTCCAGCAAAAGAAATTCTGTCTAACATCAACGTACATACTGTTAACTATTTTAATGTAAGCTGAACTTTATTTTTATAAATCATATTAGAGGCTTAGATGTACTCTCAATCAAAGTATTTATATCTTTAATTGTACCAAAATAGTTTGTTTACATTTATTTTTATATAAAAAGACTTAATATGAAGCCTTGAAAAATAATTCATCTCTAAAATACAACAAATGGCAAACTATTTTATATATTTTGATAATAATTATATTTATAATTCGTTTTATTTTACATAAAATTTTATAAAGGTATAAATACAGTGACTAAAATTAATTAATTGCAATGTTATAATTAAACATTTCTCTGAATCATCTAATAAGAATTATTAATTATAATATTTTATAATTAATTTTAATTTATTACTCTGTCTCATTTCATCTCATATTTATTTTAATTAATCCTCATAAAGAGGAGAATGCTTAGATATGGAGCTAAAATAACTTATCTAAGTTCGTGTAAGAAAAATTTTGTGAGGATTCTAGAATATTAATTTAAATAGGCAATCTTTCTAAATTGAAAATTCTATAATATTCCTTCTGCATTATAGACCAAATTTACTTGCTCCATTTTATCAAATTATTTTGCATACTACTTCATTAGACATTAAAGTTTAATTCATTTATTAAAAAAAGAATAAGAAAAATTACTATATATTTATACAATTAAGCTATATAGAAATAAAATTATGTCTGTGATTTATAATCTCCTTATTATAGAGTAGTTTTTTCAATAATAAAACAGTGTTTTATAATGGGTTGCAAGTACTCGACTGACTCATCCACATAATATACAACTGAATAATTTGCATTTTATGCATAACTAGATGCTAACGAGCGATGGAGGGCTTTGAAGTTACCAGAACCTAACCGACAGGAGTTCGAGAACGATTTTGAAGTCACTTTCTTCAAGACTATGTGTCTCATCCGCACTGATCCACTCTGGATTGTCCCTTTTGTAGAGAAATCAAAACACAGTCCTCACTATGGTGGCGCCAATATTGAACTCATATAATTTCAGATTAATTTATTTATTAACTAGTGGTAGGGATCTTAAAGGGTTTGAAAGATGTACCCATGCTTAGAGTCAGCCAAAGCGGAACCATCGCCTGCCGCAAAGTAAACGAGGAGATGAAGGATTTGGAATTTCCAAACTGCTATAGAATTAGAAAGATTTTTAGAGAGCTCTTTCAAAAAGACAATCTCAAGATATGATGTGAGTAAGGTTTAAATGCGTGTTTGTTAATTATTCAATCCTAATAACAAGACCTATGAAATGAACTCAGGCTGTGGAGGCACCGGGGGTGTCAGAAGGAGTATACTGGGCAAAATGGAGTGTGCAGCTGATTTCTCTCTCGGCTAGGAAAATCAAGATTCAAAACCAAGGCCTCTCATTCTCAGGCGAGAGTCTACGGAAGCAACTGCAAATAACTACCAGAAGGAAAGATCTCTTTCGCCAGAGGGGAGAGAGAAGGAGAATCAAGGAGACAATAACTAAGAACAAACTAAGAATCAAGTATTGACCAAAAGTAATCTGAACAGTATATAGCTGAGAATTTAATAGAAAAGAGAATTAAATTAGTATTTAAATTAAAATGGCAAATTATCTAGGCAGTTGAAGTGTGTCCAATTTAAATAATTATTAGACCATTCGACTCAGCGTGGAATTCTAAGAACTTTATATTCTTGCAACTTTTGTGTGGGATCGCTCAGAACAGAGTTATAAGCGACTCAAGTTTAAGTTCTCTAAAGATTTGAGGATAAGTAGAATGCGCGCATCATATCTCGCTACTGAGAGGTGCAGAGGAGATGATGAAAGAAGAAACTCATATTAAATTTTGATAAGCTATCGAACAAACTACAGATCAGGGGGTGAATCTCTAATTTCAACTGCCACGAAGTTGCAACTCTCCATTTATTATTTTAATCAATCATCGATTTTAATTAAAATCCTGACTATAGTATAAGTATATGAAATTGAATGAATGAATTTTAGAAGATAGTGAGCAGCTTTGCATTTGGAGACGATCCTAATAAGCAATCACAAATTAGGAATACTGCAGGCGGCACTCAGGCTGGGGATACAAATAAAAATAATGGTCGTATGAGTTAAGCAGTAGACTATTTAAATTTGCTATATGTTAATTGTGTTTTAAGAGTGAGTATTTTTCTTCCAAAGCTTCAAACTTGAGAGCCACTAACCCAATCATAATTTCAGGTAATGACGACGCTACAAACGTAAACGCCAGTAATTTGGATGGATATGAATAGGAAAATGAATCTGAAAGGGCAAATCAATACCCTCAGAACTACGATGAAGAGCCAGTCTATGAATAAACTCAAATCTACATATTGTACTTTCGAGTGATTAGATTTTCTTTTACACAGAAATTGGATGGGAAAGAACTGCTGAAGAACTGGCTTTGTTCATATTGATAGGTGGGTGCTAATGCTCTGGTGACGAGAGCATGCCAATGCTTGATAGAAACATTACTATGATAGGATTATCCTTCAGGTCTCACCGTACTCTCAAAAGCTCTTTGCAACTCTTATACATCTCACCTGCTTAATATTATCGATATTTCAATCAATCTTTTATAAAGTAATAAGACATTAAGTCCAAGAGCGAAGCTTTAGATATGCAGTGAGAGATTTTCAAGTAAGATATAGCTATTTTCAAAGCACGAAGAGTTTTCATGAAGTCTCAAGGAAAAAAATAAATTTATCAAGTCCTATTTAAGTATATTATATAAGCCACTTGTTTGAATCAGAGAGCATTTTTGAAGCTAAATTTTAAGAGTTTATTTCATCCTAAAACGTAAGATGACCCCCTCAAATCAATTAGGAGAAATTTTGTGAAATAAAATTTTAAATAGTGTTAATAAAGTACATCTTCTAAACTAATGGGCTGCTGCTAATACAAGAGCAAATAGATGCTTGAGAATTCTCTCAGCTGTGAAATAGATCTCTATAATATAAACCAAGCTCCTACCTTTGAGAATATTGTTCAAGCCTATTACTAAATGAAACTTCCCAGAACTGATATTTCCTACCCACAAAAACACTACGAGAAAGATATAGGACATCATCTTGAAAGCCCTCCTTTGCTAACTTTAAAGGAACAGACCTTTCTGATGATTATAAACCTCATAAGAGTGGCTCCTTATTATCTTAAATAGCTTTTATCTATTTTCCTAGGTTAGTTATTCCACAAATAGAAAATATGAAAGCAAGGCCTGAAGCTAGTAGGTTTGGAATGAAGCCTCGTACTATGATGTACCACACAGACGACATAGACAGGTGCATAAACCTGCTTTCAATCCAAGAGCCTGCTTCTCCTTTGCTGATTGATGAGGGGCTGTCTAGGTATTGCATTTTAAAGAGGGAGAAACAGTTATCTAGATCTAGATATGGTAAGAGGTAGACTTCCTACAAAGTTCAGGGCAAGTCTTAAATTTCCTAATTATCTTTCTAGGATCTTTTATTATTTAAGTCTTATAAGATAAAGCGTGGCGATAGGAATTCTCAGAAGTCACTTTAGAATCTTGCTGACCAGAATGCTAATGATCCTGGTAAGAGATAGAGTCATGTTTCTCATATAACGACTGGAGCAAAGCAAGGTCAAAATTTTATGAACCACTCTCTCTCCGCCTATAGCTTGCAGTTAATGCAATCTTAGCAGTTCCCTTTGCAGCCAGATCTTAGGAATAATTACAACTCACTAGCTGAGAAAAAGGCTGTAGATCAATTTAAGAATTTTATAAGATCTAAAGAATATTTTTCCACAGTAGGAATGGATCTTCAGTCCTAAACTACTTAGCAAAATATCCTATATGCATCAGCCAGCCATAACTCAAACTCAGTTGTCAATCATAACGCAAATAGCAAGAATCAAAACAATCTTTTCTCAAACAAGTTAAGCCAATTAAAGCAGAGCAGCAAACCTCCACTCACTCCTTACCATTAAGATCAGCACATAGTCATCCCTCAATCAGAATTTGACTCAACCTAAAATCTCAACCTCTTAAAAGCAAGCGGGACGACTGGCAATCATCATTCTCTGGCCATGCCTCAAAGTGAGGACGATTTGATTTTATAGTAAAGAGCAGAGACAGCAGAGGATTTTCATTAGCAACAAGAGACTTAGCTCTAAGAGTAACAGACGCAGATTATTCAGTAGAAGAACTTTAAGCAAAAGCTTCTTTAGAAGAATAATCCAAGGAAGGAAAGCGCTAATCCTTTCGAGAGCTTAGATGAAGAGAGCAAGCAGCACTTCTAAAAGTTTGAGTTAGAGTAGAAGGATGAAGTGGACTTGGGTCAGTACACAGGGGTAAAAGAAATTGTGCTTGACTTTGTTTGTCGAGAGGAACTCATGATAATTACTCTCAGAGAGTTTATCGGTATCATCATCGCTTCGTTGTAGAAGAACCAAATTTTCCATAGAGACATCTTCAGTCCCAACTACAAGCATATCATAAATGCTTATAGATTTTCGCATTTTGATATCGGCATGTCTCTAACATTCGACAAGTTATAACCCTATAATATTTTTTATGTTAAAGTTTCAATACCAGTAAGTCGCAACGATGAGGCTGATTTTAGCCGAAGATAAACTGCTGCAAAAGAAGGTGGTTTATAGTTCAAGGCATTTGAGTCTGCAATCGGAACCCACAAATCCACTCTAGGTCAACTTCAAGACCAATCAGAAGCACAATCCTCACATGCTAGAGATTAAACCTTAATTAGGCAGTACTTTTAAATTATTGATCGACAACGAGCAGAATATGGATTTGATATATTTAGGCGGAGAGGACGATCACCCACTCAATCTTTTTATTCTGATACTATAGATGTTAATATTCTTCAATTAAGAAGAGATGGATCAGCTTTTGAGAGATGCCTACGCCACTGAGCACTTTTAATCTAACAACAGAGTTTTAAGCTCAGGGCTATCAGGCCACTAACTTCTCAAGTAAAAGCGGTCTTTTAATGAGATACCTGATGGGCCTAGCTTGATAGTTAAAAAATATTAAGTTTAAATCTATAATTTGATCCAAAGGGAGGATATTACAAATGAGGATTAGTTGGATATTATGGCCAGAAAGAAGTCTTATAGCTATTAGGTCTCTAAAGTATGAGAGTTTATTTATTCGACTAGCTTACTTTTCATTCTAGAGGGAACTGGTAAAAGTCTCCAATTGATTAGTAATAAATTATTATTTACTTATAAAACTAGAAATACATTTGATGAATATCCATTATATGATAGGCATATATTCTTGATTTAGTGAGTTTGCGAAAATATATTAAAAATGAAGCAAACAGCTGCCAAACTTGTGCCTCAGAGTCTGGATCTTATAGACTCTATTCAAAGTATTGCCACTCATTTATCAATTTATTTTAGGTTCTCACAGTCTGCGAAAAGATGAGGATAGCAAGGGAAACAGGTCATCATTTAAATTATAATTTTATTAACAATTCATCAAGAGGAGACTCCACCTTAACTGTGGATGCTTATGCTTTGGGCGGGTCAGTGCACCAGAGTTCAACCTTTAAGAAGAATCCCCTGCCCAGACTTTCTTAGGACTCCTTGATCCAGTTACCAGAAGATAGAAGTTAGCTTCACAAAATAAGATTATTTGGCACATCACTTTTTATTAATAGCTGATAATCCAAGATAATAATTTGAACTCTGCACTAGAATTATAAAGCAATGTGTAAAATTAAATACCCCTGCCAGGCTTACAACAGGGGAGTTAGAGGAATAAAGCAGCCGAGCTCAAACTGAATTAGAACTTCAAGTCGGAGGCATTTGCAAACTCAAAGCAACAACAAATTCAAACCAGTAAGGCCAAATAACAACAACTACAACAATAAAAATAGAGCAATAATGCAAGTAAGGGATAAAGGACTAACTAGAAATAAATAGCTAAAACTCAACTCCCATCTCCAAAGAGAGACAAGATAAAGCCAATGACTAATAAGAGTGGAAGAGAGATAGTGCAACTGTCTAAAGGATAAAGCCCTGGAAAGGATAAAGTATTTAAGGGAGAGACTTCATTGGAAATGAGTTTTGTGGAGCTAGATGACGGTAAGAGAGGTGGAAGCAACAATAACGTATTAGCGCGCAAAACTTTTGGATTCCATAAATATTGACAAATTTTGAAAGATATTTTTAACTGCTTTAATCAGTCCTAATAATCTTACTGCTGACAATAAGAAGCCCAGTAACATGAATCTAGAAGGGGAATAGCAACAGGAAAATAATCAAAAGAAGAAAGTATACAAGAATGAGAAGTTTAATAAAAATGTCTGCTTTATAGTTTAAAT
>JAJKFJ010004957.1:0-20060 GCA_027382625.1 Tetmemena sp. SeJ-2015
TCCATAGCCTTTCACGAGACTCATCCGAAATGCCTTCGGCTACCTTTGAGGCATGCCCAGGGCTCAACTTATCGCAGCTGATGGTGTAGCCATACTCTTCTAGGCTCCTCCTCGATGGCGATGTGCATTATCAACGCTTCCTTTAGTACCCCGGCCCATCCTACAGCTTACTTTCCAAGCTTGGCAAGGTCCCCGACCTCGTGGATATCCTAAAGGCTCACTCGGGGAGCACACTCTCGCCGAGGGATGTTGAGTAGGAGCTCGTTGAACTCTCAATGACAATAGACGGCCTGATTGACAAGTAGGTGGGAATGGTTGAGTCCTTGATATCCTCTACAGTTCAGTCGCAGGCTCAGCTCGCCCCTCGCAACCTTCTACTCCCACACCTTTGCTATGCAGAAGTTGAGCACTATGTTAAGCGCTAGCAGCTCGCTCATCTTGTTCAAAAGCGCTGTTCTACCCTCTGCCACATTAGCCCAGATACTCACAAGAGGATGACAGAGTTGAATGAGGTCCGAAGGGGTCTCCTCCATCTCAGGACAAACTATGGCTCGCTGCACCAAAGGCTGTTATCAAGGAACGCCGCTGAGTCGAGGAAGCTCAAGGCTCATGTGTACTCCAAGCGTTCACTGATGATGATTGAGGCAGCCTCTAAGGCGAGTGCGGTAGTAGCCTCGGTGCAATTGCTCGACTATCTAGAGGATGTACATAATGTTGGCAACAATGCAGCAAAGGCAAGGAATTAGTTGATGCGTACTCAAGCAGATAGAATGCGAAGAGGAACAGCTACAATGTGAACTGAGAGAGTGAATATTATATCTAATTATGAGCGCATATTATTTATCTTCTAAACGTTAAACTTTATCGAACTTATCTAATACTGCAGGTATAATTATTAGTATTGATTGCTAAAGATATGGATTCCATGCACGACAGGACCACTCTGGACTAGGTGAGCTCTTTCATCAAGAGTAAGCAGGAGCTCCATGAGGCCGCATTGAGGAATGGGTACTTCCTGCCGAAGCTCAAGAGCAAGGCGGTGACTGAGGATTACTTGCTCAGTGTCATTGGTGGCAGAGTCTGGTGCGCCAAGTATGACGAGATTAGACTGCTGCCTTGCCCAAGGCCACCCTCTCTCGATGTGCTCTACGCCAAGTTATAGGAAGTTGCTGTAAGGGACAAGGTGAGCCTGGGCATGGATGAGTAGCACTTGCCTGATAGAGCATGGACGTTAGCGATGCTGTCAACTTACAAGCCGGCGGATGAGATATTCAAGAAGGGTTACGAGCCACCTCGCAAGGCTGCCTCTGGGCCGAGCCAGAAGAGTGTGGATCTGCAGTGGAGCTTCCTCGAAGGGCTGCCGATCTCCAAGGCAAAGTCGAAGGCGCAGCGTCTCTCCTTCCTAAACTTGAGCAAGCAATCCAATAAGCTCCTCCGCCTCCAGGACCAGAGGGCCAAGCTCGACCTGCAGATGGAGAAGGAGAAGAGGTCGATGGAGGAACGAAAGAAGGGCAAGCAGCAGCGGCCAGGTGGCAGGCAGTTCTCTGGGGCGGTGTTCGGCTAGGCTGAAGTCAATGTGCACATGAGCGAGACCAGCAAGTCCCCCAGCAAGTAGTGACTCAGGCGAGGTGGCCGCGCAGGCAGTGAATGAGTGTTTTTATGTGTGAGTTAGCCAGTTGCATTATCTTAAGGTTGTCATAATCCGCCACTAGTTGCCGCAGCTCGAGGACGAGGTCTGCTTGGTCCTGGTCTTGGTTAGCCCCACGGTGGACCACGCGACGGCGCCACTCCTGCTTCAGCACCGCCCAGAGCCGCTCGATGGGGTTGAGGGCACAGCTGAATGGAGGGAGGTACTGCAATGTCTGCCCATCGGTGAAGAGGTCCCTGACCTTGGAGCTCTTGTGGATGCTGAGGTTGTCCATGACGATGATGCTATTGGTGGGAGCCCGCAGGAGGAGGCCCTGCATGAAGGTGGTGAAGTGCCCGAGGTTGTTGCTGCCCGAGAGGACGAGGCTGTGGACCAGGCCGCGCCTGCTGCTGATGGCACCAATCACGGTGGCTGAGCAGCCCCTACTGTTGGGAATGGCTAAGGTCATGGAGCGCTTGAGCCAGGCCTTCCTCATGGTCTGCCACCGGTTGAACGAGGACTCGTCGATGTAGATGATCTCGCGGCCTGAGAACATCCACCTCGCAATGATCATGGCGAACGCCTACTGCCTCTCTTGGAGCTCCCGCTGCCGCTCGCCCTTGCGTATGTATGAGTAGCTGCCAGACCGGAAGTATACCTGGTTACGATGGAAGAGCTTGGCCAGCGTCGCCGGGCAGACTCTGGGTGCCCCGAAGCGTACTTAGTAGTAGTCAATGCGCTAACTCAGGCTCATGTGGGCCGTCTCCATCAGGTGCTTGGCGTTGGTGATGCGCGCCTCGATCTCACTGGGGATCTTCCGCTGGCCTCTGCAATTGGACCTCCTCGACTCGTAGATGAAGTCGTTGCGGCGCCACCTCTGGACTATCATCGAGACAGTGCTCGCCTTGATGCCAGTGATTTTCGAGACTTGGGTGTAGCTGAACTGGATGTTGTGGTCATTGCTCAGCGTCCCGTAGCGCAGCAAGATGGCAAGTAACTGCTGATCCGTCGACAGGGTGGTCCTGATTCTAAGCTTCGGTCGACTGCCCCTCCGCGGTTTGTTGATGGGACTCGGACTGCACATGCTACTCAGGTAGGGTATGAGGTCTTGGTTCGGAATGTGAGGTGCAGGGCCCGAAATACTTGCGAAGTGATCACGATCTGGGAGGAACTCGGCCAGCTTCCTGGTGCGCTTTTTGCGATCGCGTGCGGCTGCCATTAAATGTACTACTCGCACACTCACGATCAATTAATTTATGGAAATGATTAACTACCCAATACTCGTATAAATGAACTATTAGAGTCAAAATGAAACTGAGATAGGATGGATCAGGTAGTTATTTTTGAGTAATTTCGCGTTTGACTCGCATGATTATAAGTATTAATAAAGAAATTAATTATACACAACTTATTTTCACTTTCTTATCATATTATGGGGTTTTGATTAATGGCGATCAAGCAAACTCCTACTAAAATTCAATTTAATTTTGAGCATCCTACTTCACAATTCAATAGCCAACAATTTCATCTCTATATTTACTATTTTAATTCCAATTTAATTTTAGCTATTATTCAATATTTAATCAAAATTTCATTTTAAGACCTGCCCTTTTATATTCGAATCTGTATAAAAATCTCTATTTGTTATTATAGATCATTTCTCTCTCTATTTTTAATAAATAAATTACTATGATTATGGATTTCTAAAATGTCAAATAAAATAAATATTTATGCAAAAACTACTGAATAGATTTAATGACAAATCCTCTTACTTTTAGACAAAATTTTTAATTTATTATTTTAATTCTAAATGATATAACTAAAATAATTCCTTTAATACTAGAAGTTCTATGGCAGTTTAGCTCATAAAAACATTATTTACATATTTTTTAATACTTGATTGCAATCTTAATATTTTTAATTGAAATAACCAGATGAATATTAATCTGCAATCCTTACCTCTATTTTAAATATAGATTCAGAGGGCTTTATTTTTCTTATTAAAGCCAAAGATTAGTATTAATAAATATCTAAATAGTATAATTTAAATAAATAGAAAATCTATTATTTTTAATAGAATTATACATTTAAACCTGAAAACTAATTTCTGAGACTTTAAAAAAAAAATTGTAAATTTGTCTTTCAATTTTCTAAACATGAATGGTTTTTCCTTGCTTCAAGTCAATATTTATTTTGAGAATGCGGTTAATATTATTTATTTATTTATTTTAAATAATACCATTTATTTTGTAATTAAACATTTGATCTAGGCTTTTCTTTTACTGATCATCAATAAAATATTAGTTAATTAAATTTTCTAATTTGAAGATATAATTTAGAGAAAATAAATTTATAAAGTTTATACATTTCTTAATTATAAGACAATAATTACATAATGTTAATTGATGCAAAATATTTATATTTCTACGATGGTTTTGAATTTTTTATTTTTCTTTCATATTAAGATATTAAACTGCGTTATAATAAAAAAATATGCATCGTTTTGGATATATTGATGGAAGCAGTTATTCATAAATTAAAATTTCCCAAAAGAATACTTTTTTTTATTTTTTCCTCTAAATTAAGTAATATTTATCATTATTACATTAAAAGTTAAGCTTATCTCATTCTATAAAATTTGATATCATAATAAATAAGTATGAAAAACTATGGAAATATATTTTTTTTAAATCTCTATTTGTGGTTCCTTACAATTAAATTGATATGAATAAATGAATAAAATGAACCATTTAAATTATACTATTTAATTAGCAATACATTTACCTGATAGGATACATGACTAATTTCAAAAACTACCAGAATACTGCAGCATACGTAGCAAGCTTTGACGATAAATAGTATTGCAATAATTAACCAATATATCTTCCAAGGGAACTTCCAGTAGTCTCTTTTTATATTAGTATAAATATCCTCAAATACCTATAGCTTTGAAGCCAAGTTAGTCAGTTAACAAATAGCTTTCATTCCAAGTGATGATGCGTAGAATCTAGTGGATACTGACGCTACCATAGCAGTAGATGAGGATATTAATAACTTCAATAATGTTAACAATATTAAAAGATAATTAACTAATCCTTCAATTTAAAATTAAGTTATTTATAAAAAATAAAAAGACATGTATTTTTTAATTAGAAAACTTTTAAAAGTAATCCTAGATACATTTTAGAGTGATTAAATTTTATAAGGCCATATAAGTAGAAACAATAGAGGCTTAAATATCAATTATTTTATTTTTGCGATAAATTTTTTAAATCTTACAAGCAGTTAATATTGACCCTTGAGTTTTCTTTTTCTCAACTATATATAATGTTATTATAATGATTACTTCTCTTTGCAATAATATGATTTTATCAATCAATTGATGTAGTATTCTTTAAGAGCATCTAAAAATAAAAAATTCTCAAATTATTAAAATAATTAAATTTAAGCTAGACTTCCTTGCTAAATTTGAAATTAAAAAGTTAGTTTTCTAAAATATTTTTGCAGGGCTTACTAATCTTCAGAAAATATGTTGCCATATTTAATTGCAATTAATTTTGAGTAAACAAAATTATTCCAAAATGATCAAAAATATAATGAATAAAATGTGTATGGTGCTCCCAATGATAGCTGCGCTTCTTGGGAATTCATTTAGATAATTTAAATTTCCGGAGCTAAGAATAGACGATGATGATAACAATCTTTTTCCAAAGACAATAGATTTAGATGTGAAAACAGATCAAAATCATCTCATAGCTACTCTCGCAATAGGATATTGCATGGATAAATAGTTATAGATTACTGCAACATTTGTCTAAAGTGGCAATAGCAAAAATACCTATTCAAAGCAAGTTTCAATGGACGAGGATACCTACTTGTACGTTATTTTATATTTTTAAAAACTAAATAAATTTATCTCCTTGAGCTTAAGTGAGATTCAAAATATATACTCAGGTCCCGAACTAAAGACTTTAATAAATTAAATAGGGCTATTACTTTTTCCCCTCATTTTTAATTGAAGAACTTTCCTATCTTTTCTTTTAATGATAAAAAATGACAAAAACTGTTTTCTAAAATTTAAATTTAAATATTTTTAATAAAGAATGAATGTTTAGTTAATTTTTTTGGAAACTTACTTTGTTACTTTCGCTCTAAACATTGAAAATGAAATGTTTACGCAAACATAGAGACAAATTAAGATAGAGGGTGATTTATGTTTTCCAATATTCTTAAATAGTTTTAAGGGGTGAATTCGTGGAACAAAAATATAATATAATTTTAAAGTCTCAATTAAGATTTTTTTTATAAAATAAGAATTATAAAAATTTCTTAGTTTTTAATAAACAATTTTTATTGGAATAATTTTCAAAATTTATAAACTTATTGCTCATACTACAATTTGAAAAAAAAATAATTATGAATTTAAACAATCAAAATATGGATTTTAAGAAGAATTTAAAACAAGTCCAGAAAAATTGATTCTCATTTAAAGCTAAGATAAATACCAGTTTTATGATTGAGTAATTAAATATATTTTCTTCTCTAACGCAAATTTCATAAGAGAGTAATAATTAGCCAAGCTCATTGCTATAATTAAATATACCAAATTTCAGCTTTCTAACAGAAGTTTTATTTTTATGATTTAAGATTAGACCTACATTATTGGAGATCGATAAAAGATATTTAAAGTGATGATTTTTAGATCAATTAATTATTTTGACCTAAGCACCTACACCTGGCTGTGGTAGTTCTTACATAAGTTTCACACAAGTAGAATGGATTTTTTAAAACTCAGAGATTCCCCTTCCAAATTTCATTCAATCCAATCCTATGACGCAAGAATTAACAATTCTCACAGTTAATTAATGATACGATTTAAAGTTGTTAAGGAGGATGCTGGAGACTATACACTCAAGTTTAGTTTTAATTTCATGCAAGGTGGTTTAATTTATTTTTGGAGAAGTTATTCCTTTTAAAGTAGCCTATTTTAAATTACTTGTAAAATATGAACCAGACTCATCTCCTTATTTTCAGGAACAAATATCTGACATCACAATTCAACCCATAATTAAGAAATATAATGTAGGAGTTTAATAATTACAATTATTATCAAAGTGAGAGGGAGTAGTTAAATTGCCAAAGTTATAAATTTTTGTATATAAAAATTGAGCATGCTCATTTTCTCATAATTTATGGAGAATTTCAAATGAGAGTGAATTTATTAATTTTAAATATGTAGGAAAATGAATAAAGTTTTTCTTTAGGGTTATTGCGTTTTTATTTTCTAGATATCATGGTCTCAGCTTAAGTTTGCCATTAGCCAAGAAAAGATATCTGATTATTTAAAGTTAAGTTACAAATTAATGTTTTTGAATTAGCTGGTATGAGCAAAAGATGTCGAAGAATATATCTTCATTGTTTTCCATGCAACTTTTCACTTATTTCTTATGATATAGCTGAGAATTTAATAAAAAAGAGAATTAAATTAATAAATAAATTAAGAAATTTAAAATCCTAGGCAGTTGAAGTATGAGATTTTGGGTTAAAATGATTACCATTCGATTAAGCATGAAATTCTAAGCAACTTTGATCCTTGCAACTTCTTCGTAGGAGGCCTGTGTAAAGAGTTACCTCAGTCACAAGTTTTTTTATCTTGGTTAATTTCTTGGTTCGGAGTCAAAGACATCAATATCTCTTCACTGGTACCTCCTATCGTAATGGTGGAAGAACAAACTCATCTTATAATTTGAAGAGCTATCGAACAAGCTCCATATTGGACTATCTTCTTTACAATTTAACGGCCAACATTTTACAACTCCTCATTTATTATTTTAATTTAATTCCGATTTTCATTTAAATTTTAACTATAATTAATAAAAATGGCTTTTAAATCCATTGAAGAAAAAATTTTGCTTTTATTTTTCATTGAAATTTCCAGCTGAGAAAGTAGAATTTTCATCACATCAATTATTTAATTCATCAAATCTGCTTATATATTTTTATGGGTTTGAATGATTTATAATTAAATGTAGGCAGGAACTTCAAAGTTACTTTTATTAATTATTAAAATAATTAATTTATGTTTTATAAACAAAGTTAGTTTATATTTTCCATTTAACTCTCAGACCAAGGAAAATTAAGTTTAAAATAATCAAAATTTTTTAATAATTATTAGCTATTTTTCTAATATGTAATCATTTATAAAAATAATATGTGCATTGGTAGGCAGATTTAGTTTTTTTTTTTAAAATGTATATGAAGAAGATTAGAGCTTAAAATATTATATTTTAAGTAATTATAATAAGAATCGTAAAACCTACCAATTAATTAAATAATGAGATAAATACAATGATCTTCATTTTTCAAAAATCTAAAACAATTCTATTTTTTTGTCTTGAAACTTTTTTAATTCTATTTAACACTATTTTTCAACTGATTCGATAAAAATTATATTGCAAGCATAAAGAATGTAAGGATTTAACAGAACATTTATTATTTCCCACTTTTAAAATTATTAGATATTTCAAATATATTTTGCATATTTAATAACTCAAGAAATTAATCAAATCTTTTATGATTAAATAAATTTTATTTGTAATAATTTAACATTTTAGAATTAAATTTCTAATTAAAGTCCGTTTTAATTCCTAAAGTGGTAGATGAGGAAGGAGACGCTTTTAAAATCACTGTTTCAGTATTAAATGGCTTTGTAACTGATTTATTTTTTTATCTGCTTAGAGAAAGAGAAACACACTTCTACTATCTGCGTAAACAAATATAGAATCTCAATAAATAAGCATTATAATCCTCAAAGTTGAAGAATAAAAAAATTCATTTTTCTAATCATCAATATCTTTTACAGTCACAATTTAAATTAAGAAGTTTAATTACTTGTTTTTATTAATTTAATATACAATCAACCCTTCTCCAATCACAGTAATTTAGGAATTTTAAAACTTTACTAACAGCCCTTCATAATTAATTTTAGCTATTTTGAGTAACTAAGTTCACAATTTTCAAATAATTTTAAAAATTCATTGATTCCATATATTCAAGCGATATCTGAGGATCATTTATAGAATATGTGATTTATTTAAAGGATTAGATATACAACTACAAATTTGAGAAATGGAACTCTTCATTCACTAACTTTGCAGTAGGATAAAATGAGAGTCAGATACAATACATCAACCCTAAAATAGTTTCAATTACTCCTACAGGAGAGTTGACTATTCTATTTAGTGATTTAATGCTTACTCCCTCAGATGATGAAACTATTCAGGGCTTCTTCAATAAGAGTCTTTGCATATCCTTTTATTAAAAGGCCAAAATATACTTAGCTGATTATAAGATATAATACTTCAAGGGATAAATCATGAAAATACAACTTACTTTTCCCATTCAAGAGAAATATGTCTCAGCAAGATAAATATAGAGATCTAATTCTTATTTAGATTTTAAGATAAGTAGACGAGATTAGACTAACCTTTTTAATGAATCTGTTATACCAAAACTAAAACCAAGATAAAACAGTCAAAAGATTCTAATACCTTTTGTTTAATGTTCCTCCTCAATTTTATTTATTGAAAAAAGGTAGTCTAGATGAGGCATCTATCATCGGAACAATTATGCAAGCCACATTAAATAATATTTAGTAGAGTATTTAATATAATTAGCAGCTATCACAGGTCTAAACTTCATTCTAAATTTTCTAATGTAAGTATTTTCATAGACTATGAGCTTAAAATTAATAGAGGATACGGGATTCAGTGGCTATGGAATACAATGGAGTCCCTATAGTTCATCACTCATCTACCACTGTTATCAATTATGCTTCCAGCTAACACTCTATACTTCTTATTTTTAAAATTTTACTATTTCTTTAGCTTTTTGAATGACGTAGCTAGCTTAAATCTAATTCCTGTGGACAAGCTCAATGATTAATTCCTATATTTCTCAGAAGACACACAAGATGCATAATATAACTCATAGTTTGAATTTATGAACTACTCTTCTCTAAATGCAGTTTAAAATCTTGGCTTAATCTTCTACATTTTCTTTCTACAATGCTTCACCATCATAAAATCAAGTTAATTATATAATTATTATCATAATAGTCTAGATCTTGAAGCTGACTACAGCCTCTAAAAAGATGTATATCCATTTAAGATATTAATTCACTATAGAAAATTCCTTAGAAAATTTGATGGAAAAATGTGAATAAACTCATTCTTGGGATTTGTTTCTGATAACTTCCTTGAACTTTTAATATGCTCTTTAGTTGCACTATCTAAAGTAAAATTCTAAAGTATTTTATTGTTTAGGTGAATACAGAGACGACAGGCGACATCATTTTTTAAATTAATTAATCATGAGCATTCTTATAAGTGTCATACTTACTGCAAAATGCGTTTTCCTGACACTGATTTCGTTTTACATTACCACTAAACTTTATTTTTATTCATTGGACGAGATTTAAGATTTTCAATCTCTATTACCTTGAAGGGTTATCTGATCAATTTCATTAATTTACTTAAGATGGAATAAAACAAGGATACTTATCAAGCATAAATTAAAGATTATACTTATTTTAGTTTCGCATGCTATTTTATTCTGCGAGTAATGTGAGAAAGATATTCTACATCTTTTTATAAAAATAAAGATCTTGTGCCTGGTCTATATTGGGGATTATTCTGGAATTCAATTGCTTTTGATGATAGTTTCAAATTTATTTTACCTGATCTACCTTTTGTCTAGTTAACCATTCCAAGATTTAAATATATTATATACGCTCTTTATATAGATAGTTCCATCTCTCTGAATTTGAGTTTGAACGAGGGGATGGTGTATTTAATAACAGCTAGTTTGATTCCATTTAATGATGCTTTTGACATTGATGCTGATATGGCAATTACAATTGGATACTGTCCTGTTTTACTCACACTAGTTTATTTTTTCTTTAACCTGACGGTTCTCATAATTAAAATAAAATGAATTAGGGTTAAGAGGCAGTTCATGAGCAAACTTAAATCAAAAGTAATTTAGAGCTAAGCCTTAAAAGCCTTGAATAAATTAATTCTAAAAAATCTCATAGCGGTAAAATCGAAAAATCATCCTACATAGAATGATTCAATTAACGTTATTACAAATAAAGACAAAGCCTCAAATGGATAAGGATAAGATTGAAATAAAAATCATTTACTATTAAATAGATTGAATTTTATGCTTTAGTATATGATTTAGATTACAAATTACTAAATGAGAGGACTATTTCAAATCAGACATTGGAGCAATTATCTTTTAGTAAGGAGGCTATTGATCAAATTTTAGAAAGTTTCCCTCTCAATTTGAATATATAAAAAAGCAACAACGCACTAAAAATAGCAGTGATAAATTAGAAACATTCAAATTAGTTGAGTAGTCACCCTGAAGAAGAGAGGCATAATTAGAATTAAATTCCTTTAGGAAGAAGAATATAAAATATTTAACCAACAGAGCCACGAGAGATTAAAATTATTAGAGTCAAGAATTTACTATAAAATAGAATTTAAATTAATTTTAAAATCTCTTAAAAAATAGCTAATGAAGAGTGTCTAAGTAAAATAATTTTAAATAAATAGAGAGAAATTTGAATTGTTGCAACTCTTATGCAATTAAATAAGGACAAAAACTTTTAATAAAATTGAATAGTTCCCACCTTATCTTATCCTGAGAAGAAAATATAGATGATTAAGAATAATCTCAAATATATTTTTGATGGGATCCAGAAAATTTTACAGATTACTCTGTATTTTATCCTGCATTTCAATTGACAAAAGTTCACTCACCTTCACCTCTTAAATATCTTTACCAAACATCTGTTTTAATTCATTTATAAATAGTAATTATATTTTTAGACTTTACATTAAATTTAGGAAGAAGTGAAATAGGTTTAAGATCTTAGTACTTCCCAAATTTCCAAAATTAAAGAATTTGTGGAGGAAATCATTATCTAAGAAGAGCAATAAAATGAAGCCACTGCATATAATTTAGGATAATCAGAATAAGAAAAACATCATTAGTTATCTTGAATGTGAAATGTGTAAATTCATAAGTAAATTATAATTTTTCTTTCTTAATTAAATAAATAAATACAAGAAATTTAAATATCAAAGCTTAATATTCTTAATCATTTTTTAATATATTTATTTCTAGAATAATTAAAATATTCCTGAAAACACTTTCTAATTTAAAATTTAATTAATCGAAATTATACTTTAAAATTTAATTAAAGCGAACATCGGTATGGGTGCTTTTGTAGTTTTTATAATCTTTCTGTTTCCTTTTAAAAGATAGTGCTTTGGGGAAACAAATTTCTCTCCTTAGATGATCTTCTTCTACAAATAAAAACATATAATCTTGTGTGCATAAAAGTTACATTTTTAGTAGAATGAAGGTTTAGTGAACTTAAATTTCACAATTTTAAGTATATTGAGCTCGAGACAGCGTTTAAAGATGTGGATAAATCAATTTTTAAGTCGAGGCTTAGTGTATAAGATATAATTTAAGTATCATCCATCATAATAGACGCTTGCTTGTATCGCGCAATTCTTCATATACATTTAGAATAGGTGTCATCTCCTTGCCATAGAAATATTTGCCTTAGTACTTTTCTAATTCTAACAACAATCGAGTGCGGCGTAAAGCAAGCAATCATTTTGAGTCCATCTTAAACTTTGATTTAATTACTCACCAAATTATAAATAATTTAACATAAGGAGAATATTAGACAGACATCTAATTCTCCATCCTTGAATATATTTGATTGCCAGTTTAATGATAAAATTTAGCATTATTATAAGTATTAATAAAGAAATTAATAATACACAACTTATTCTCACTTTCTTTTCATAGAATGGAGTTTGAATATCATCTTTGAATAAATTTGTTTATTGATTCGTCCTAATTTACAATTTTAAAAAATAAATTCTGTTGCAAATATTATTTTCTTAAAAGATACAAAGAACAATCCAGAAAAGTATGATAGCAAAGGAAAAATAATTAGCGCAATTTATTGTTTTATTGTACTCTTTGGCATATTTAAACTGGATTAGAGATTTCTATGATAAAGAACTATTTTAGCTTTATCTTCAAAGTTTTTAGTATATTTGCATAATATTAAATTCAATATCTTTATTCTATATTCTTTTATTGCATTTATTATATGTATATTCAAATCTATAAAAATAAAACCCTTATATCCAGTAAATTATATTTATCTCATAAGTGTGGATAAGATAACTTTTGAATACATAAAAGATAGATTTAAGTAAAAAGCTAAATATAAATAAATCTTTAGGTCGAATATTAGCCTAGCTTTAAAACATTAGATAAATTCAATTTAAATTAAAAAATTAGAAAAAATAAGGGAGGAAAAATTTTATTTAAAAAAAATAAAACTTATCTTTCTTCAATCATATTTTAATTGATCCTCTTAAAGCGATTAAAATGCCTTAATCTAATGAATTTCGCTCTATGCAATAATAACTCGACTTAAATCGTAAATCTTAAGGCTCTTCATTGCTTAATCAAAACCCCATAATATGATAAGAAAGTGAAAATAAGTTGTGTATAATTAATTTCTTTATTATTAAGATCGTCAAGCATTAGGTCAAGAACAAAATGAAATATATTTAAGGCTTGATTGAACTTTTTATACGTTTAAAATAGTTAAATATAATTTGAATTATAATGGACCTGCCTGGTCTTCCTTTAGCTGTGATGATCTCATTGGCATACTCTGTGAAGAAGACGTTGATAGATTAAAACTTCATGAAGAGTTTTTCTCCTCTAGCGAAATAATTGGTAGAGCCAACAACATCTGCTCTAATAAGACTGGAACCATCACAATGAACAAGATGAAAATTACTAATATGTGGGAGGCAGAGACTATTTCAACAATGAAAAGCATATCAACCTTATTCAGGAAGTTATCTGCTGCAACACATTAGAATCTATCAGAGAAGTTTCTGCTACTGAATAGGCTATGATGAATACGATAGTGAAGTTAGGTGTCGATATTCAATTGAATAACTAGCAAATAATATCTGCTTCTTGCAGGAGGTTCCCTCCATTAAAAATAAAAGCATTAATAAAAAACAGTAATATAATTCACACAGCTGGAGTTAGATCTTTAGATTAAATTTGATTACTACTTTGATGACTTCAATATTTATTTTTCTAAGTGAAAGAAATTTAATGAAAACACAACCAATTTGAACACTATTCTCCTGTAGCTTTAATATATTATAATCTGGGATTAAGGGCACCCTTTTTCTTATTTTTTTTAAAACGATTATTGTTGAGTAAATAAACTTCACATTTTAATTTTTAATTCACTGTGAATTCAATATAAGACTAAACTCTAAAAGTACAGTTGTAGATATCAAACTACCTAGACGTCATTTCCACTCAATAAATTTATTATATAAATTGACTATTTGAGAGTGACATTTCTAAATAACTTTTGCTTTGTTGATAAAGTAAATTTTTTAAATAGTGAAGAAGGGATTGATTATTTTGAAGTATAAATATTTCTTTTTGTCTATATGGCCTCCTTTGATTTTTCTTCTTTACTTGCGAGTGAGAATAATAAAAATAGTTGATCCAATATTTTAAGCCTAATTATCTTATTTTTTAATTAAAATTAACAATATTAAATAATAATACTCATACCACCTTGAGTAATCATCTATTTTTGTCTCCTCTTGCATTAAGCTATTTGCTCGTTATTTAGGCTTGAAAGTTTAAGAAATTTTTAGTGATCTCCTAGCTTTTTGTCTTATAAAAGATAACTAAAACTAATAAATTATCTTTTATATTTAAAAGCAAATTATTTTATAAACTTAATTTGAAAACTTAAATTTAATTAAATATTTCGATATAATTAGTGAATTATTAATGTATTAGTTTCAATCATCTTCTCTAAGACTTAATAAAAGAAGATTACTTTGAAATAAGTGTAACCTTAATCAAGATTCAAACCTAAAAATTGCCGAAATAGCAGGAAAGCGGGAGGAAAAAATGAAGACAGCCCTACTGCATGGTAAATCGAACATGATCGTTTGTTTTTAAGGTTTAACAAATCATGCATCAAATGAAAATTAAATATTGCCCAAACTATTTTTATTATTCCAGCTTAACATAGAAATAAACAGATGTTTATATGTTTCACTCCTATTAAAACATTATACTTTATAAACTTCTAGTATCATATTCCAAAAGGCTACTAAATTTCTAAGTACATACCTCCTCAAGTATCTTAAGGTATTTTCTTCTTTTATTAAATTGTTAGATTTTAGTGACTCCACCGCTCAGAAATTAAATTGATAGGGAAATTAAATTTCTTTATTAAAGCTGTAAAAATGGATATTAAACAAGCTTAATTTCTTTTAAAAGTATTTAAATTAGATTTTGACTGCGATTGCTGCAGCTGTATAGTGGACGATGACAACTATTTTTGGGTCAAATATAATCCTTAATCTAAATAATAAAATTTAATTTTAAATCTCTTTATGTAAGTTATTGGCTTTTAATTTTATTTTTAGGAGTTAGAGTGCTTAGTACTTGTGGGGAACAATAGAAAACTTTCAATATATCACTCATCTTCCTCTGATTTCTATACTCTTGCCAGCTTTAAATAATTATCTTTAATCTTTTTAGCTAATGCATTATTTTTCTTCGGACTAATAAACGACATTGCAAGTTTCAACCTAATTCCCACAGATGGTAAAAATAAAAATCCTAGTTATGAAATTTTTTCTTTAGAAATAAATAGAATGTTCTTTGACTTTGACGATTTCAATGACAGAGATTACAATGAAGCTTTTGGAATGATGAAATATAATTCACTCAATTCTATCTAAAATCTAGGATTCCTCTTCTATAATTAAAATTTATTTTTAAAATAAAGGTCTATCTTTCTTTGATATAGATATTTCTAATTACTTTAGGATTATCCCTCAGATTATTTAATACAAGAAAGTAAGAGCTTTTGGTAATTCTTAGTTCTTACTTTTACTTTAGATGCATGTAGAAAATTGATGAAAAGATAAACTACAGTCTAATAAATATTCTTGTATTTTAATGTTACGATTCTGTATGGAGAATATCCTGGAGTTATTCTTATGTGGACTCATAAACTTCTCTTAAGTAAACTATAGAAAATGATAACCTTTTAGCTTAGCTACAACTTCACTGGAGAGATTTTGGGCTCACTTTCTATTTAATATTTCAAGCATACTTATAACAATAGTAGCAGTCACTCTTCCTTTGGGATCGACATATTTAAAAGTATAATTAAGATATGTTATCTTTTTCTTGAAAGAAAATACAAAGAATGAGACCTTATTTGAAAAGAGATATGGAGTTCTAATTGAAAATTTGAAATAATACACCACACTGTCTCAATCTTATCAGATTCAAAGTTCTATAATATTATTAGAATATTTAAATGAGATTTCGTTAAAATAAGCTATAAAATTAATCCTGGAAAACACGAATAAAATGAAAAATTACTCTAAAAGAACTAAGTGAACATGCTTTAGACTCATTATAACTAATTTTTATATTGTTTTTTTTAATAATTGGTTTAAAATTTAAGGTTTATATTATTGTTTTAGTTTAGAGCATCAAGCGTATCTCGGTTGCCAACAAGCCAAGCACAACTCCATAAGACATCCTGTTTTCTGAAGTTGAGAATTTGATGAGTAATTTTTATTTAGTCAACGAGGGAAATCATATTTTATTTTGAAGTAGAGATGTCATTTTGTGTATTTTAACTTAAAGATATTTCTCTCCTCACATTTAATCTAGATTTAGGTTTCTCACACAAACTGTTTAATATATCTAGCAGCAACTCATTACTATTTAATAGTGAGAATCTATAGGATGGCAAGCTGAAATAGATAGAGCTAGAGAACTAAGCGAATCAGTAATCTCGATTAGAAATGTCTTTGCAATTACAATCAAACTAGTTTTCTTGACAAATTTAATTGCAAAGATATTAGTTTGGCTATCATTAGATAATTGGTATATTTCAAATAAAGCTTTTGTTATTGATCTACTAAAATTATATAATCTTTATACCCGAATAATCTATTATATAATAAATTAAATTTCCGCATTTTAAATATTTTATTTACTTTTTAGAGTTTTTATTATCTCAATTGTTCGAAAGCTTTTGTATACAATAGTTTTAGTATGCATTGGAGATAATGAAGGTCTTGCTATTAATAAAATAAACACGTTTTAAATTCTTTAAATTCTGTCAGTTGCATCTTAAACTTTGGTTTTCTTGATTTACTAAATACACTTTAAGCATAATTAGTATTTATTTAAGCCGTTTAATGATCCACATGATAACTCTCAAAGCATTTTTAATGAGCTATGCTTGTATTCAGTTTGTGTACTTTTACTTCTCTATGCTAATTCGTTTACAATTGATTTGCATCTCAGACAAAATTTGGGCTTTAAATTAATTAAAAGTCTTTTTGCTATAGGTAGAAAACTTAAGAACATCGTTTTACATCATAAATTACTTATAAATTATAATAATGAGAGATTTTAGAAATCTAAAAAGTTTAACTCCTTAACGGTAATTTATTTTAAGAAAACTCTCTCAATTAATTTATTAGGGATTCATGTGAGTTCTGTTTCATCTTTATTATTGTCGCTTAAAACTCTGAAAAACTTACTTGCAAAGATTTGAAGGAATGTTAGTAATTATATTTTGCTCTAAACAATATTAAACTATTTAAGTTTGAATATTATTCCAGGCTATAATTATGTTGATCGTTATGTAGATGCTGGTAAATTTCGCAATCGTGTTTATCTAACTTTCTTAAATGCTTAGGAGGGCTCTTATCAAATGCAAAACTATAATAAATTAAAGATAAAAGAGATTGAACTCATTATTATAATTATTTATAACTTGCTACTATAAAATGATAACAGCCTCAAAACTTATCATCTTTTATATTAAAAACTTATAAAATAAAATTGCAAAAAATTAAATTTAATAAAAATATTCAAATTAAAGGTCTGAACAATAGCTTAAAGAGGACTGTCTCTACAAAAATATTTTACAAAATAAATTAAATGAGTGGTAGTTGAACTATACAATGCTTGAATAATAATTTTTCTTGTTTTTAATGTAAAAATTAAAATATCTTAGCAAGAAAAACTAAAGATATCAGGTTAAAGCCAAAAATTTGATTAAAGATTATACAATAAAGAAAATGAGAATTCACATAAAATTTGTATGAGTGATAAAATATTATGATTAAAAATAAAGTATTTTCTCTCTTCCCTATTTATTAAGGTATAAAATAAGATGCATAGTAATATAATGCCTTTTTAGATTTCTTACTAAATTTTTAATCTTTTCACTTAATTAAATTAAACTCTATTTTTTTGTAGTTTTATATAAATGAACAAAATATTTTATTATTAAATTTTCACTATTTTAATCATCTTGTTGAATAAGCAAAGGCAAGAAAAGAGCCTATTTAAATTATTTATTTAGTGTCATGATTTAGAAGAGTTAACTTAAACTCAAAAAATAGCAGAATATAATAGTGAGATGCAATCTAATTTTAATTAATTAATTTAAAAAATAAGTTATTTTATTTCACCTTATAGTTTAGTTATAAATTAGGGTATCAATAAAAATTTAATAAAATTTGTCATCATTTTTAAATCTTTAACAGATAACAATGAATCTCATTAGAAAAGATTCAGACAAGTGACCTTCAAATAAGAAATTTGGAGAGATAATATAAGAAGAAGGAAAAAGGTAGCTGCATAGTATTATAAATCTAAATTGTCTAGTTCAAATTTGATGGAACTCTAATGAATTCATTCAATATTTATTTAAGTAATTTATTTATAATATTTTAGATTTCCATCCATTCCTGCATTCTCTTTCTTAAAGAAAAATAAAATATACAAAATAATTTAAAATTTTAAAAACCTAGCTTCGAAACTGCTTACACATCTGAGTGCATCTCTTCGTTTTTGAGTTTTTATATTGATAGATGCTCACCTTGATGCTTTTATTTTGCCTCCTTTCTCTGAATACAATTGCTCGCTAGTACATTAAAAAGATGCTATGCCCTAAATTTCTATTAATTAAAAATTTTAATCTCTAATATGCAATTTATGTCTAACTTAAATAATATAAAAAATGAAACAATTTCATATAATTTTATCCTTACTATAATAGTTAAATTAAGGTTTATTAGAAGATTACTATGCTAGTTTTAAACATTTGATTTTAATGTAATTTTTAATCTTATAATTTAAGAAAATTCTTATTTATAATTTGATTAATTTGCTTTAATTTGCAAAAATGAAGGTTTCAATTTTATTGATTAAATTGTTTTTCATTTTATAATATTGAATGAAAGTTTAGTTTTAAATAGCAGTAATATAAAAATTCAATTTGATCAGCATATTTGATAAATAAGCATGAGTTAATTTTTAATTTTGTGAAAAATTAGTTTTATCTTATGAATTGTTTATCATTATTTTCCTTAGAGTAAATTACCTTAAATTGATGAAGAGATATTAAATAAACAGCATTTCAATACTGCCTATTCAGAGGAAATATTCTATTAAGTTTTAGTATTTTTCTCAATCTAAATTCATTTTATAAACTTGTAGCTAACAGATTAAAAATTGAAGTATATTTAGGCTATATTTTTATTTATTTTGGCATTTTAATAAAATTTATTTTCTTAATATATATATATATAAAGTACTGTCAAGGCTCCTATTGATTGTATAGAATAGCATATTAGATTAATAAATTTTTTAAACCAGCTTATAAGATAGATGATTGAAATAAAAATGACGATTATAAATTAAGGAATGCTTAATTAACATTTTATAAATAAATTAATTCAATGAGCTCAAAATCTAAGACTTTTTTCTACCTGATTTCAACTATCTGCCTCCTATATGAAATGATAAAGAGAAATTGTTGGAATCGAAGCTGATATGTAAATTAGCGAGAAATATAGTACAAACTAGGGTTCCTCAAAGCTCAAGGAGCGAAGTGTTTTGGCTCTTCTTGTAGCATTTCTGAAAGATTGAACTGATCCTCATCGCATTTGCTCTCTCTATTCTGGTTATATTCTCGTCTTCAAGTCTATTGAGATAGTATAGCTGCTCTCTACTGCAAGGTACAGCAAGACGCTGCGAGTCTCTGGATGTCCTCTTCTCACCGTGAGGTCATCAGGTTCCTGCGAATTCTGTAATTTAACGCGTCAATGCTGTGCTCTAGGTGTGTGAACTCCGTTTCGTGCTTCCATTCTTAATTGCTAAAATGATTAATAAAAAGAAAAACTTAATTACACTTATTTAATCAAGCTTAAAATTAATTAAGAATTCT
>JAJKFJ010004962.1:0-20084 GCA_027382625.1 Tetmemena sp. SeJ-2015
TTGATCCTCTACATTTCCTTCATCGCATCCATGATAATGAACCTTAGATAGCTATAGATATATGTTACCCTTATAGTTATATTTTTCCTTGCAAATTTTTAAAATATTAATTAGTTCTATAATATTAAGTCATTCTTAATTAAGAAGCGGCTGATTTACTGATAATTTATTGCTGCTCTAATAATAGAAACTTAGTAAAAAAATTAATAATGCCGAATAAGTCTCTTATAAATGGGCTGACGCTAAATGGTCCCCAAACTTCTCTTAATCACCATAACGGAGGGACTTTTTAAACTACCAAAACAAATGTAGCGAATATGCTTTCTTTAAAATTAGAGAAGGAAGATTCTGCCAATTCATCTGCTAGAAAGCAAATGAACATCTTGCATATCTTAATTTAATTTCTATATTTCTCTAGTAAATGAAAAGAAGAACGAGTATGGCCCGTGGGTTTGGAGAAAGTGGTGGCGGAGGGGGGCATCTCTCATACGATATGACATTTTAGCCTCTGGGTAGTTCTAGTCGCAATTATGACGATGATTTGTTTGATGATGACGATGATGAGCAATATGAGATGCAGCCGCAATACTCCAGAGAAGCCAGGGTGGTTGGCCTAACTTCCAAGAGAAGTAATCTTATAATAGAGAGAGACAAGAAAAGAGACCAGGTGAGGGAGCGACTCAAAGAAAGAGAGTAATCTAGCCAATAGAATGGATCGTAAAATAAAAGTGGCTCTGAGAGAAAGAGTGAATATTAAAGTTTGAATGTATACATATACCTGCTATTAATGTTTGATAAAGAGCAAGCTGTTTCAGCTAACTGAAATGAAAATTTTGGATCAAGATAATAACGATGTAGAGTAGAGTCAAGCAGGGAGAAGAGGCTCAAGTATGGTGAATATCAATAATCCATAAAGAATGTTTTATCTCTTTTTAATCCAGTAATGACTGCTAGATAAAACACTTTGTAAAAACTGAGAAATATGACTGACTAAAATGGAGATCTCTCAAAACAGCCAGATTTTGAGCCCATATAAAATGAAGAGGAAAAGAAGATCTCAGATAAACAGAGACTTGAACAACAAATCCTTCAGAAAGTTTCGAAGCTTTTTAAGGAGTACTATTAAGACCATGGAGATTTGAAATCTCACAGATAGATGAACTCAGTAAGAGAGCGTGAGCAAAGGAGACTGAAGCTTTAAACTAAGCTCATCAAGCTTAGACACGAAAAACGTGAAGGAGAAAGGCGCTTCATAACTTGCGGTCTTTAGCCTAATTCTTCTCAAAATGACCTTAATCAATCTCCATAAAATAACGGTAAAAGTAGTTTCCAAAAACAGTCTGGCCTGAATATACAGACTAAGTATAACTTTAATAGCAAGATTCTAAACAATCAGACTCAAGATAAAAGTAGAAATGTTAAAAGGATGTCTCTGGTTAATGAGGGGAAAATTGAAATTTTCTAAACTGACGATAGGCCTGAAGATATTACCAAAGGATGGGTTGCTTTCAATGCTGACAATATAATTAAAAATGCTGAGGACAACTAGCTATTAAAATCACAGAGGTTGTAAGAGAAAGATGACTTTGACTCCAGATTTAGCAGTATCACTCCACTTTCTCCATTCAAAATTAGAGTATAAAGAAATACGCTTACTAAGAAATAAAAGGCTGATATATTGTCCACGAAAGCTCCAAAGCAAGTTATATAATTCCAGAAAAATGAGCTATTCAATAACCTTGGACTCAAGTAACCTATTAATGATCTATACTTAAGTAAGGGATATCAAGATGTTGAAGTTTAGCCGATGAGAAGTGAGCCTTTGCATATGATTAGATCAGCAAGAGATTTAGGGATAGTTAATGAAAAATTGGTGAACCTCAAGCACTTAAGTAATATGAAATCTTAGCGCCAATATATTCCTCTTTTTGAAACTTAGATAACGAATGAGACTCAAAGATCAAGAGGAGGGACTTTTTCAAGTAGCCCTGAGAAAGAAGACTAATCAAATAAGTACAGTCGTACAAGAACTTTCAACATAACTATGCAAAGAAGAAGAGTGATAGACCCTACTGTAGATTCTATGATGATAACTGACTTTAATTTGATCTAAGAGAGTAAATTTGGTACAAACCTTATACTCTCCTTACTAAAAAACCTTTAACAATTTCTAATTGAGCTCAGTACTAAACTTTATAACAATAACGAAACTCCATGGAGTAGTTTCACAGCTTGGCTAAAGAGATCTCAGTTGAGGCATATCAATATTCTCTTGGAGGAAATAATAGGAATAACTTTACTGATAGGAGAAGTGCTACTGATCTCCTTCAAAGATTTTCCTGAGAAAATAGGTATCTAAGACCCAAGGTATATTCTCAACCTTGACTCCTTAGTATCAGATGAGTAGCAAGTATTCGAAGATAACTTGTTAAAATACAAAGAAATTAGGTAGTTTTTCTTCCACTCTTTTGATTCTTATCAGCTATTAACTTCATAGCTTGGCTACTCGTCCATCTCGGAGGAAGAGCTTATGATTATGCAGGGTTAAATTTTAGAGGTGCGATTTAAAACTAGCGAGCTTATCTGGCTTTTGGATAAATATGTTAAACTCTTCAATTCAAACAAGAGAAATTCACTTTAAAAATCGTTTACTAAATATTTTCTCACTTAATCATAGATTAGAATTTGAAAAGGAATTAGAGAAAAATGCTTACTTTAGGGAAGATGGGGCCATAAGAGCAGGATAATCGGAGACTCAAATGCAATTCATTCGCCGTTTCTTAAGAAAGACGAAAAAGATAGTGAGGGCTAAAGATGATCCTGGCTTTTAATTTAAGCTTTAGCTTGGCTCCGGAGATGCTGAGAGCAGAGATTAGACAACTATATCCTTGATGAGTCAAACAAGTAGAAATTTTTAAACAGCTGATGATAGAAAGAGTGGCCCATTTTCGCAAACCTTGGGAGGGTTCGGAGGATTACGAAGAATGCAGAGCGTGAGGACTATCGGTATGTCTGATATTTAACAAGAGAGGATCAACAAAAATATTCTTGTTTCATTTTCATAAGAGGGTAAAAAATTTAATTACAAAGCTCTGTTTACTGGTTTGAAGAAATGTGGATATAAGACAACTAAGTCAGTTTAAGGATTGACCGACGAGATACGCAAACTTGATTACCTGAAGAGAAGTAAAGAGTATATATAAGAGCATTAGTAAATAAATGAGGAGATCGATGAGAGTTTATGATATTTCTTCAATTTACTAATGAATTAAAGTGTATGTTTTTACATAAGTGTTTGAGTAATCGTAGTTAAGAATTAAATCATTAAAATGAAAGCGAATAATTCGATCTAGAAGGAAAAGATAGAGACCCCCTCAAACTCTGTCAATAATCTTCGTTCCATGTTTGAACAAAAGATTGTAAGTATGATACATAACTTCAAACTATCCTACTTTCAATATTCTAAAGCAAACAAACTTTGCTCTAAAGATATAACATTTATCTTTATAGAGACAATAAAATGAAGAGAAATTGAAGTAGCAGTAAATTTACAAATCCTCTGCAGCGTAAAAAATCAACAGTATTCTCTCAGTCCCCAATGCTTCAGCTTCTAGCACTTCTATTTATGACTAGAGATATTCCAGAAAGAGCTTGAACACCTCCCTTTAAGATTTAACCCTTTTAAGTCACTCAAATCTATTTTTAAGAGACAAAGGTTTAAAATGGAATCAACTTTTATTTATTATCATAATTTTTGGTTGCATCTATTGACTTAGAGTTTAAGCGGAAACCTCAAGGTGCAGTTTAGTATTCGTAGTAAGATCAATAAGAAGAGATAAACTCCTACCTTGATGGCATGATTAAAGATGAATAAAGAGCAACCTTCGCCCCTTATGCTGATTCTGATAAACAAGAGTTAGATAAAGCATAGTAGAATTTGAGAAATGCAGGGCACAGAAAGACCTAAGTACAGCCGAGAGCATATAAATTATAGGATCTTCACCAGCAAATCTTTTCAAATCAGGAAAGCACCACAGATGAGAGTTTAAATTATATTTTATTGAGTGGAACTGTAAATAAGAACCAAACTAAGAGCAAGTCAAGATTAGATAGAAACTTTGATGATGATCCATATTTTTTATAATCTTCATAAATTAAAATAGCTATATTTGGAGTCCCTTGAGAACGAGAAGAGCTAAAGCCCTTCTAGGAGAGATAAAAGAAATAAACGGTCTTCAGATAACATCTCTTGATAATATTTTATTGCTATTCTTTTTACTTAATTTAACTCTTAAAACCAAAGTTATGCATTATAATAGTAGCCTATAAATCAAGTACCAAGAGCATCAGTTTAGAAGATGGTTACCGAAAGGGGAAATTAATTCATTGAGGAGTATGTGCCAATAGAGTAAAATCTGTTTAGGAAGAAGGATGTGGAATAGAGGAGATAGCTTTAAGAGCAACTCGATTAAGTTTAAAATTAGCAAAGACTCACTTAAGATGATCAACTACAATAACTACAAACCTAAAATCAAGAGAATACCTTACTGAAGGTTGAAGATTAAATTTAGATTTGAAATTGAATTTATGTGATGAATTTAGAGATTCTGAACAGGAAGTAGCAAATGTTGTATAAGAAGACACACGTAATGGTGAAAATTAGGATAGAGACTAGATATAGAATTAAAATCATGAGGAATAAACAGAGGATCAAATTTAAACTGAAATCAAAGAAATAGAACCAACTCTTAAAAACGCAAATGATAATCCATAAATAGAGATAAGACAAATTAGCCTTTAGAATATATAACAAAAGTAGTTCACAAAAGTATTAAGTCCCCAAAATCTCATTATTGAAAATGAGAATGTGAAGCTAATAGAAACTAAAGGAAATCAACATAACCTAAAAGCAACAAGTTCTAATGATAAATAGGAGCAAGTTATTGCCATCAAGAAAATCAATCTGCCTCTACCATCAACTACCTATAAAAATAGTTCTCCCTCAGATAGTGAATCACCAAACAAGATTACCTCTCATAGGTAGAGAATGTCAGACTTGTATTCTTAAAAGTAGATAAATTTATCATAGAGGTCCATAGCTTTAAATAAACAAATTTCTTAAGAATAGCTATCAATAGACTCACAAAGAAAGAACTAGATATTGAACTCTTTTACAGGATAGTAAAAATGTGATAAAAACTCCATCATATTTTAATACGTGTGGCAAAAACATACTTAGGTTTTCTCCCAAAGATAAAGAATTGCCACTTGTCTTTCAAAAGGAGCTTTGTGAAGGAAAGTTTCAATTAAGGTTAATGAAATTAAGTTAGATTTAATTAAGTTATTTAAATCAATTCGTAGCTTATATGTTGGCAACTTTCAGTTTCATCTCATCTATTTTAATTTTCGTTTTCAGAATGAAGTCCTGCAACTCAAAACATTCTAAAAAATAGCTAGATTATTAAACTCTGCTTTCTCTGGAAGGCTGATATCTTTGACATTTTTAATGAGATTTAGCACATTTTTATCCAGATCACTTCTCTCTCTGATGCTTTCCGAAGCATAAGTGAGCTTCTGTTTAGTTTCTTAAGTCTGCTTCTCCATTATGTCCACTAGCATTTGAATCACAAAGTTCTCATCTCCAATACACTTAAGTCCCGCTATCTTAGCTTGGATTGCTTGAATTTTCCCATTAATCAAAGCCTAATTAGAATAAGTTAACACCTTTGATAATAAAGCTAAATTTTATCTTACGCTATTTTCTCTGATCTTATGAACATTTCTCACGACCTATTCCATCTCTATCTCACTTCTTCTCTTTTCAATTTGAGCTTGCTTTGCTCCCTCCAAGAAAAGCTTCTTCAACTTTTCAAGATGATCAAGCCTACAAATAGAAGACTTAAATGAAAAGACAACACTTACTTTTCAAGCATGACTTCATCAACAACCTGGTATTGAGGTATATACTGTGCATACAAGAAATGTTTGAGCTTCTCTAAGCAATCAATAACATACTACTCGTCATCCATCTTCGACTGATCGAATTTGAAATCTGGGAAGGGAACTGTAACTTAGAAGGGAATAGGCTGTATAGTTGCAATCTACCCATTTAATTCGACTTGATTAGATTAAATAGAAGCTAAGTTGACTGACTAGGACTTCTTATTAGTGAAAGCTTCCTCTGAGAGAGAGTGTTGCTGTAGAGTTATAAGCAAGGTCTTCTTAGACTTAGTGGAATCTAAACCGAGGCCGAAGAAAGTGTTGAAGAAGGGAATGTGTCTAAATTAAACACCTTAATCTAGTGTGTCCTTTATCTTTGAAACTAGCAGTTTTGCTAAAATGTCACTCTCCTGGATAGGATCTAAATTTTTATATGCTACATTTAAACTATTACTTTATCATTTTAGAGAAGCTTTAGCTAAAGAGCTCTCAAACTATAAGAAGATTAGAAAATGAAGGTTTCATTATTACAAAGATGCGTCTATTCTATGAAGCTAATCTTAGGTCTGAAGCAAAAGAAGGGTATTGTTCGTAGGATCTTGAACTAACTCAGGCTAGACGTCTTTTTAATTAACGCTCTAATTCAAGGAAGCTGCAAACGCTATTTCTCCTAACAAGGCAAGATAATACTTATATTCTAGTAGAATATTTTAGCAAACTAATAGTCTTGAAGAAATCTAGAGTAGGTTTTAGCACTACCGTTATCACCCTTGAAACAAGGCTCAGGAGAAAAGAAAGAAATCTAAAGATCGAGTTAATCCTCAAACATTCTCATGATTGAAAATGGTGTCTCTTGTAATACAATGAAATCAATAGACTTGCTTTGGCTTTACTCTTATGCATTTATAACTGGCCCTTGGAGTTCAGGTGTAAGATTCTTCAGCTTTTAAACTGCATCTCGGCTTTTGAATGTTATAGTCTTTTGGAAGCTTTAAGAATCGGAATGTTGAAGCCCAGACAAAAGGAGATTGTTGAAATTCACTACTTTAGCTTTTAGATAGCTGTTTAAAAATTTGCACAACAGTGATAGGATTAAATATTTTTGTAGTAGGATTATCTCGTCTTATCGCCTTCTTTCTCACATTAGTGAATTTCTTCCTCAAGAAGTTGAATCTTAGCATCCAAATAGATACTGAGGTCCTCAAAAACTTCTGATGATAGGATCATCTCTCTGGGAAAGTAAGGACAAAGCAGGTACATCTCCCCATTCTCCCTCATTAAGGTTAAGTTGAAAGGGGCAAGGCCCGTAGAATACTGACTATCTGCCTGACTGAATCTAATGAATTTAAAAAGAAGAGGATCAATATATTGCCTATATAATAATTTTGGGCCTTGATTATTTGATGCAAGAATGCTTGAAGAGTTTAATTCACCCAATAAATCAATTTCTCTTTCACTTTTGAGAGGTAAAGCAATGTTTTAGGATGAAAAGTCTACCAACTTTATTGAGTTTGAAGGTTCTGAGGTCAGGATCACCAAGTAATTAGGATTCAAGATTGAGAATTAGACCTAAAATAACTTCTCATCTAAGTTCAAAGGAATCTCTTTAACTTCTAGATAGTCATTTGGGAGATAGGGATAGCTCATGCTTCCACCTATAGAATGAATTATGAAAAGTGACGACTTATGGGAAAGGGCTTACAATATAGTTTATCTTTGGAGTGATAAAGGAAGGTCTGCTCATTTAAACTTATAATAAGTTCCAACTATGGTAGGTTGAAGTTAAGCTAATTAAACAGATTATCGTGACTCTTGATACGAAGTTGATGCAGCACCACTTTCTCATCTATGGGTGATATCAAAGCATTAACAATTTATGTTCTATAAATCTTTATAAAGCAAGAAAGAGCGAGTTGAGGCTTCTCTGTGAATCCCTTTCCTTGGAAATTGTTCTAATTATTGCGGTAATAACTCTTGCTCCTTTGAGCATTTACATGGGATTTCTATCCTCCTAATTGACTGTTATTTCATAAGTTACATGAACCTGCTTTGGCCCAAAGGATGAACTCCCCTCTGAGTCAGCCAGTGCTTTATGAGTTTTCATGAGAATAGAGTCGATCTAAGCGTTAATCTCTCTTTACAGATTTTCTTGAAAGCTCAAGAGATCTTTAGTGCTCTGAGTAAGCAAATTTTCCATTTCTTAATCAATCAAGTAAATAATTATTAGTTCTCATGATTATAGAGTCTCTTCTTCAATTCATGCTCACAACGTTAAAATTTGATCTTCTTTTTTATATCTCAGACTTTAAAATCATTTTTTAAGTGAGATTTAATTTGTAAAAGCTGGTTGTTTTGTTTTCATTTCGATCCATTTTTTCTTTATTTTGCCCATATTTAATCTCCGTAATAATTTCATTTTTTAAAATCGAAAGTGTAAATTAATTCCTCTTGATAAATAATTTTTAATAAAATGTTTTAGCTTTAACAGAATTTGATGATTAATATTTTTTAAGTATAAGAAATTTTAAATAGCAATTCATATATTTTGAGAATGAAGTACTTGTCGATTTAAAAGAATAAGGAAAAATTAATTCCTTGCATTGCCATTTTTATCCACTTTTGTATGAAAAATAAATTGCTTTTTTTAATAGAATTTGAGAAAATTTTAGAAATAAATACTAGCGCTGAATTGATTTATCAAATGCAAGGAAATGAATTAGAGTTATTAAGATGAGAGAGAAGATGAAGAGGAAGAGCAATAAAATGCATTCTCTCCAACAATCTAAAGACAAATGACTGTTGGAAATTCCATTGCTTTCGAAGAGTATATATTTTTAAATTAAGATATAATTTATTAAAGATGATCTAACTACGGACTAAGCAGATCAATAAGAATTTACTTTGAAAAGTAAGAGAGAAACTCAGAGCTAAATCAGCATAGAAAATGTCATACAAGAAGATGAGGAACAGCTAAGTTGAAGAGACAGATTATTAATGCGCTTAATGGCTGATAATGAAAGCCTTCCTAGCTTGATAGAATTGGGCTACTAGACTTTCTTTCTGATTGTGATGCTTTTGTATCTCTTCCTCTCTTAATAAATAAAGCTAAAGTATTGTTATAATAATTATCATAAATCTCATTCTTCTACTACCTTATTTCTTTCTGGGCTGGACAGGTGGAAATAGAGGGAAATTAGTTTTAGGGATCAAGTGCCCCCTTCTATCTCTGCATGTTCGTATTCTTGATAGACTACTCTTATTGCTTTAGAAATCTGGTCATTTATATTCTCCCTCCTCCAAAATTAAGAGCTAAGAGCTTTCTCTTTTAAAAAAAAATCTTAAAACTACACAGAATAAAAATCTCATTCCGAGACAAAGGAACGCCTTCATCATAAATAATGTATCATAGTGATTTTTAATGCTGATCAGTTTACAGATTACACAGCAGTTGATGAACTGCTTGTGGCTAGCTTTGTTCTACGATGCTTTAATGGTCATGTTTCTGCTTGGAAATGAATAGCCGAGTAACTGGTAGATATATTACTTAAAGGAAATGAACACTCAAAATGTTATGGTGACTTGGTTCATCTGCTTTGAACTATTCTCCATCATAGTTTCTTACTAGTACTTTCTGGACAGTCGCTAACTCAGCTTCTATTACCTACAGCAAATTCCTAAATCATCATCTCCAGAGAAAATTAGTGATAGTCCTACTTTGAGAGAAGTTTAGACTTGAAATCTATGTGTAATTAAAGATTGCTTTGAATTAAGAAACTACTCTGCTAAATTTAGTAAATCTTTTTTTTTGGACTCATTTTATATGTGGGATGAGGTTTTACTTATCTATAACATATTTAAAATCAAATCCTCCTATAATAAAGAGTACACTTATCAAATATAAATTAAATGGGCATTTAAGAATAGAATTCTCATTTCTTAATAATTTCAGTTTTTTTTATATATTAAAATTCTAAAACAAAAAAGACATTGTTTTATCAACAAGACTAATTTTATTATAACAAATCTGAATTGAGTAGCTTAACTTTTTATTCTGCAGTTATAGGATACTTATTTATATTTAAAATATAGACCCCACCCATCTATTAATTAATTTGTATTTCATTAAGAGTAACATTCTGTGAACTGCATAAAGCAAATAATTAAGATAAAATGATATATGATATATAATGCAAAATTAAAACAACAATTGCCAGCAAGAAACACAATAAGAAAATAGCAAACCTTACAAATAAAAAGATCTGAAAATCTGCTCCTTAAATAAAGACTAAGATGAAAGTATTACATCATCGCTTTTGGAAACCCCTTTTCCGCAAATGCTGCCACTACCAGATATAAGAAACATGCGTGCTGCTCTTGTTGAATAAATTTTCTCAGAAGAGAATTAAAGAGACTCACCCTCAGACCAGTTTTCTTTGGTTTAAAGCATGTTCCTTATTTGCTTAATTTTACAAACAGTGCTGAATATAGCCCATCTATGCTTTCTCATTAACTTCTTTTGCACCATTCAAATATCTGTAGTGGATTTAAGTCCTAAAAAATTTATATAAATTAAGATAAGTGCAGATATGGGTTTCTCTCATTCAAGTAGCATAAAATTTTTTAAATACAAATTTTAATTGCTAAAAATAGCAAAGTACATAGTGATAACTGCAACCACTTATCAGGCCTATCATATATTCTTATGTTATCTGAGCCAAAGAAAGCAAAAACGAATTGAGTTCTTGAGGAATATTTATCAAAAGAAGTATAGGAAGCGCTGCTATCTTATCTATTCTCAAATTCTGTTTTGCATTTGCTTGTTAACCTATACAGCAATCAGTGGGGTCTACTACGGACTTATTATTGTTTTCGAACCAGATATTTAAATCTGGTACTTTTACCCCTTCTTGCCTATTCTCCCTATCACATTTCCTAATTAAATTACAAGAATAAAGAAGATATATTATATATGGGATACTATTTAGTTAATGGAATATTTTGCCAATGTTTTTTATTTAAATATTTTGGGTAGCTCTTTAATTCCATACGAGTTTAGACTTGAGCGAATTTGGCGGATAGATCTTTGGGAACAATGCTTTGCAAATCTTTTGATAATATTTTTTCATAAACAGATGACTCTAAATTTGAAAGCCTTGTAAATAGTATTCTTGGCTTTGTAAACTTTCTAAATAGTTTTCTTTAGAGCAGATAATTAACTCATGAAGACTATTTATAGTTGAGATTTTTCGATTTATAATCTAATTTTGAGTTTTAATATTTACTCACCTCTTTGAAATTTCCAAATAATTTCTTAGCTATATTCAAATTTTTTAGGGCTGATATTGAAGTGAATAGATCAAAAACTAATAGTTTTTGAGACTTTTACATATGATAAAAAATGAGCAATAATATCAGCAACTCCAGTATTTTAATTATAACTCAAAATTAAATGGATAATTAAAATTAACACTTAAATCAAAATGGAATAAAAAAGCTACAGTTACTGTGTGTTTCAAATATTTATTAGACAATTTTATTCAACATGGAATTCTCAGAGATTCAAATCCTTGCAATTTTTTATGAGAGAGCTCTTTCAAAAGTTATATGAGACACAAAAAAATTTAAGTAGATATTTGGAGTTAGGGAATTAGGGAGTTCATATTTCATTGCATAAGGTGCTGGGGCGATGACTTAACAAGAAACTCAAATTCTTATTTGAAGAGCTATAAAAAAAAAAGCTGCAGATCTGGGAGTGAATCTGCTAATTTAACTTTCACCATGCTCCAACTCCACTTTATAATTTTAACCTATCACCGATTTTAATTAATATTTCTCCTATATTTATAATTTAGAATAAACTTAGGATTAAAAAGCACTATTCATCTATTTCTAGAACTAATTATATTTTGTGCAAAATTAAGTGAAAATAGAGAGTAGCAAAAGTTTAGCTTGCTTTGTTATTTATTAGTTTTTCATTTGTTAAAATGAAAATTACTTATTGAAAAGGGAAAAATTAAGAATGGAGGTGTAATTTATTAAATGCAAATAAATGAATTAGAGCTATTATGATGAAGAGGAAAAGGAAAATGAGCAAAGCCAAGATAATGTATTAATTAAAGCTATCTAGCGCCAAACAACTACCGACAATTTTATTATTCTAGAAGATAAATAGATATTTTATAAAATGAAGGATATATTTTTAAGATGATCACACAATGGATTAAACAAATTAAAATATTCAGAAAAATTCGATAGATTCTAAGAACGAGAGCATAATAGAAAATCTTAAATAAGAAGATGAAGAAAAGCTAAGTTGAAGAGAAGAACTCTTAAAGCGTATGATGGCTCAGAGTGAAAGCCTTCATTCCTAGATAGAACTTGGCTATTAGACGTTCTTTATGTTTGTGATGCTTTTGTATCTCCCCCTCTCTTAAAAATTAATATTTTACAATACAATCAGCTTTATGATAATCTCATTCTTCTACTACCTTATTTCTTTCTGGGCTGGATAGGTGGAAATAAATGCAAATAGTTACGCAGGATCGACTCCCTTCTACCTATGCATGCTCATATTCTTGATAGACTACTGCTATAGCTTTATGAATATGGCAATTTTTATTCTCCCTCCTCCAATCGAAAGAGCCAAAGTCTTTCTCTTAAAAATGCATAAAACTTATTAAGTCAATAAAAATCTCTCTGCGAGGTAGAGGAATCTCTTCATCATTTATAAAAATTCTATTACTTAAAATTCTGATCAGTTTACAGATTACACAGCAGTTGATGAACTGCTTGTGGCTCTTTTTGTTCTGCGATGCTTTTTTAACTATTAATAATCTTAGTGATAGTAGGGTTTCGGACCCCAAGCCTACTTATCTTTCGGAAGTGAACACTCAAAATGTGATGCTGACTTGGTTCATCTGCTTTGAACTTTTTTTCCTGCTCATTTCATTCTAGTATTTTAAAGACAGCCGCTAAATCAGCTTCTATTTCTAGCAGGAAATTCCTAAAACAAGATCACAAGAGTCTACTTCTGCTCTTCCTAGTTAGAATGAGACTTGAAATTTTAGGTCATTAAAGATATAAGGATTATGAAATAGCCACAACCTTAATTAATGCAAAGCTTTTTAAATGACTCATGAGAATATTTGAGACTAAGTTTCATTTATCTAAAGCGCATTGAAATTAAAATCCTCCTGTAATATGGAGGCTAATTTGCAATTTTCAATTTGATGCTCATAATAAATTTACTTATTTATGATAAAACTAAAATTTATGCTCTAATTTCAAACTTTAGAGATTATCGGATCTTATTAAAGTTTTTTAAATAAATTATAGTAAACCTATAATTTGTATTAAGCTTTTAAAAAACATAGAGCAAGTGTATAAAATAAATAATCTTGATGGAAATTGTATATGATTTATAATGTAAAATGGAAATAATTGTCAGCATGAAACACGATAAGAAAATAACTAACCCTTCAAATAATTAAGAGCAAAAACTATTGGCTCCCTAAACTAAGACTCTATTGAAAGCATTTAAAAACCTCTTTTGGAAGAACCTCTCTCACACATGCAGCCCCTACAAGATATAAGAAGTATGCGTGCAGTTCTTGTGGAATAAACATTTTCTGAAGAGAATTAAAGAGACTTACCCTCTGACCAGTATTCTTTAGTTTAAAGCATGTGCTTTATTAGTTTGCTTTTACACACAGCACTGAATGTAGCCCAAGCGATCTATCTCATTCTCTACTTTTACGCTTTAAAATCGTAGAAACCGGATACAAATTCCATTCAAAAATATTTAATAAAATAAGTGGATATCATGCAAGTATATGTCTCCCTAATTCAAATAGCAAACAACTCTTACTTATTTTTAAAAGGTACTGAAATTTAAACAAATAGCAAAGTTCACAGTGATAACAGTAACCACCGTTCAGGCTTTTCATTTCTACAAACATTATCTGCGTCAGAGAAAGCAAAAGCGAATAGAATTCTTGAGGAGTATATATCAAGAGAGATCTAAGCTCAAGCGATTCTATGTTCTATATTCAAAAGTTCTGTTTAGCATTTGTTTTTTGCTGTATGCATAGATGAACTGGATTTATTACGGGTTTTTATCACTTATAATTTAATTAAAATTGACGACTGGTTAATTCAATATATGATTGCTGCAACTCCATTACAGTGAAATGGCTCTAAATTACTTATGATAGGCAGCTCGATAGGATATCAAAATTTAGTATGAGCTAAGCTCATCTTTAATTATCACTGCAGCACATCTCTGCAGCCAGAAATGATTCGCGCACTCATCTACTTCATTTTAACTTGAGTCTTTATAATTTCAAATAAGTGCTGCCTCAAAAAATTCTTAAAATAAAGGTTGATTCAAATAGTGTAATAATTATTTTAATTGGACACACCACCACCGCTGAGTTGTTCCATTTTAATGAAGAATATAAATTAATTCTCTTTTCTATTAATATCAAGTTATAATAGTTAACTAGCAAGAGGTCTATCTCTGGTACAATTATGGCTTCTTTCCCTTTCTCCCTCTCACATTTACTTATCAATATTATAAAATGTCTAAATTAAACATTTTTGGTGGCCATTTCTTTCCGAACGAATTTAGACTTGAGTGAATTTGCCGTCTAGATTTTTAGCATTAAGGTTATACAAAGCATGTGATATACTTTCCTCACGAGCGGATGACTCAACATTTTTAAAGTTTGTAAATAAAAATTTTCTCCTTCTTAATTTTAAGTCATACTTTCCTCAATAATTTTTTTATGCACTTATGAAGACTATTTGCAGTCAAGTTATTGTATTTAATTTCAAAATTGAAGATTGAATTTTAACATCCAATCAAGCTTTCACATGCACAATATCATCATAGTATTTCTAAGTTTTAAATTGCATTAATTATGAATAGAATATTTTCTAAAATGAATAGTTTCTAATAAAATGAAAGCCAATTACTAGAGATCCAGTCTGAGCAACCTTCCCAGTAACTATTGTTACTTAATTAAGAAAACAAAGAGAGGCAAGTATAGCGAGACAAATAAGATATATACTACTAATCACTGAACAAGAGCATTTTTGAATTACCGGAAGTAGAATTACAAACTCATTCATCCAAGCGAGAGGACATGATTCTGAAAATCTAGAAAGAATATCATGAAATTCTCATTCCTTTAAAGTATAATTATCATTTTATATGAGAGGTTTGAGGAGAATGAAGATGCCCAAATAACCTTATTCCTTAAAAGTATAGATCTGAATTTTATCATTACTAAGAAAATGTATTGATAATTTCTATTTAGTGATAATAACTGTTCTCTATTTGCTAGTTGATATATCAATGGCAGTAACTTACCTCACCATGGTTATAATGTCAATCACAAACTAAATTGTGGTCCCCTTTGCTGATAAAGATTAAGAGGAAACAGAACCCCGTGCTCTTATAACTTTCAGTTCAACTTTTTTGACTCAGTCTGGATTCATAAACAAAGACTTTTTTCAATACATTGCTCTCAATAAGGAATAGCGAATAGTAGAGTGCAGAAAGTATTTACTAAAGTTTAAATGCTATATCACGACGCGCCTATTGCTGATTTTTATCGGCGTAATTTGGCTTGTGATTGCTCTATCTGCTAAAATTAATTTATCCAAGTTTTATTTGTCGTAATATTTTGATGACTGCTTAGATTATACATACTGCTGATTCCTATTTTGGTGTCTATAAAAAAAAAAATCAGAAAACGACTACTATCTTTTTGTAGCTGTGGGTGTGCTCCTTAATACTTAACTTACTCTATTTGTTTTAGGTGGCGCTAGACATGTCCAAATACTCTAGCTAAATAAAGAGGAACTTTCAATTGGAGCCTAATCCTATAGGACCCTATTTCAATACACGGCCTGCTCGGAGTAAATGCTAATGGCGATGCTGCTGTAAGAAGAAGAAACAGTGAAGAACAGAAAAGATTAGCACAATTAAAGATAAAATTAATAACAGAATTAAGCAGAAATATAAGTGAGAATTAAATTAAAATGGGTGATTAGTTAAATTAATAAAAGAGAATTTAGAACCTAGTGGAAGTTGAAATCATATAAATACTCCTCAGATGCGGCATGCCCATTCGCTCATCAAGAATTAAATGAGTTTTTTCTATTATCATCTCTATAATACCGCTCATTAGCGAGATATGATTAGCACACTAATTCAAAATTTGAAACAAAACAAAACTTATGTCTCTTTATAGAGCACTCTTACACAAAATGTTGCAAGAATAAATATTTCTTAATTTTAATTTCAAATTGAATGATTTAACAATTTTTTTTAATTGGACACACTTCAACTTCTGCTGATTATTTTTGTTATTAAATTAAATATATAATTTTATTTCTCATTTCTATTAAATTTCCAGCTATAGTATCTAACAATAATTAGTTGAAAATCTGGTCATATTATCGCTTCTTGCTATTTCTAACTCACACATTCACTCATTAAATTATGAATTTAATAAATTAATTTTCTGCATTTATTTTAATAAATGCTATTTTATGAATTAATCATTTTTGTATTAATTCCAGACAAGTTTAGACATGAGTAAATTTTGTGTATAGGTGTTTGGGGACACAGATTTGCAAAACCTGGGATAAACTTTATTATAACACGAATGACTCTAAATATGAAAGCTTGTAAATAAGATTCTTTGCCTTCTTAATTTCCAGTCATAATTTATTTCCAAATAATGAACTTATGAAGACTATTTACAGATTATTAGATTTAGTTTCTAAATCTAAGATTGAATTTTAATATCCACTCGCTTGCACAATATCTTCAAGATTACTTCTAACTTTTAAATTGCATTGATAATGAAGAGAATTAATTCTAAAATGAATTGTTCTTCTTATTAAAATGAAAGCCTATTACAAGAGATTCAATCAGAACAATCGTCCAAACTACTAGAGTTATTTAATTAAGAATACAAAGAGTGGCATGTATAGCAAGCCAAATAGGACATTTACTACGAATAATTGAACAAGAGCATTTTTGAATCACAGGATGAAGTATAGAAGGCTTATTTATCAATGCGAGAGGAGATTATTTTAAGCATCTAAAAAGAATATCATGAAAATTACATTCATTTAAAGTGTTATTCTCACTTTTAAAATGAGAAGTTTGAGGTGGATGAAGATGGCCACATTACCTTATTACTTAAAATAAATTTTGAATTTTATCATGACTAAGACCATATATTGATAATTTCAATTTAGCGATAATAACTGTTCTCTACTTCTTAGTTGATATCTCGCTATTGATAACTTTCGTTATAATGGTTGTAATGGTGGCAACTAACTAAATCGTGGTCCCTTATGCTTCAGACAAGGGCTCCGATAAAACAGAATTCGGTGTAATTATAACTTTCAGTTCAACTTTTTTGACTCAGTCTGGATTCATTAACAAAGACCTTATTAGGTACATTGTTCTAAAAAAGGACTAGAGAATAGTAGAGTGTAGATATTATTTGCTGAAGTTTAAGTGCTATATCACCACGCGCTTATTGTTGAGCTTAATAAGCTTTCTTTGGCTTGCAAATGCTGTGTCTGCAAAAATTAAATTATCTAAGTTTACTGGTTAAATATATTTGATGACTGCTTTGAATAAAAATTCTTCTATTGGATTAGCAGGAGAATCTAAATTGCAGAATCAGAAAACGATGACTCTCTTTTTGTTGCAGTGGGTGTGCTCCTTAATACTCAACCTTCTATATTTGTTTTAGGTGGCGCTGGACATGTCCAAATACTCCAGCGAAATAAAGAGGATTAATACTCGGCCTGCTCGAAGCAAATGCTAATAATGCTGCTGCTTTAAGAAGAAGAAGAAACAGTGAAGATCAGAAAAGATTAGCAAAGTTAAGGATTCAAATTAAATGACAGAATTTTTAAACAGAATCTAGTAAAATTATTAATAAAGCTATTGAGAATTGTAAAGATAGATAGACTTGCTTTGAAAATAAAATTTAGGAAATAGTATTTTAAAGAGATTATTTTAACCTTGCAATTTCTTTAATATGTGTATGATCTTATATCTTCAAACCAGTCGCTTGATTACTTCAGCGTGGCAGGGATTAAGAAGCAACAAGCTAACCCTGTGAGCTCTGCCTAGGCAGGATAACAAACTAAGAAGTCAGTAATCATCATGGACGAGGTAGATGGAGTAGGTGCGGGAGACAGAGGAGGTCTTCAAGCTCTACTTTCTAATATTCTCATATCAGTGATGTTATTAACTTCAAGTTGTGAAGTTGACTAAGACGCCAATCATTTGCATTTGCAATGACCGTCAGAACAGAATTTAAGTAATCAAAGCACTATAAGAGTATATTTATTAGAAAGTTGTAGAGCTTGGTGAACTACTGTCTGGACTTGAAATTCATGAGGCCATCAGTGGATCAGATAATGAAGCGAGTGAACTCTATTCTCAAGGAGGAAGAACTCAATATCGATAAGGCCACTCTACAAAAGATCGTGGAGAGTTCAGGCTACGACCTCCGCCAAATCATTAACATCCTTCATTAACGTTATAAGACAATGATCCTAATTGATTTCTGCTTCAGATGTGGAAAAACCAAAACTTAAATGCCAGCTTCGTGAAGAACATAGCCAAGGATGAGAATGTTATGATCAGTAACTTCGATGCCGCTTCAAAGTTACTTAATCATGGAAAAGAGAACCTTAACATTAAGTATCCACAGTTCAGGCAGAAGATGGATCTCTTCTTCATTGACTATAAATTATAATTTGACTCTTCATTGAGTGAGATGCTTATATTTTTAAAATGATATTGTTAAAACGTTAAAGACTACGACTTGATTCCACTGTTGGTTCAAGAGAGCTACTTAAACAGCATGACTGAAAGGAGAGACCTAGAGAGCATAGAGGCTATGGCAGATGCTGCTGAGTTCATATCTATGGGAGATTGCATCTCTTACTAAGTGCGCTTTAACCAAGACTGGAGTTTGCTCCCAAACATGGGACTTTGCAGCGCTGTTGCTCCCTGCCTGCTTGTCAAAGGCTCCACTTTTACTCCTCGCTTCCCAGAGTGGCTTGGCAAATACTCTTCTTAACGCAAGCAAAAACGCCTGATCAGAGAGTTGAAGAAAGTGATGGGCTCTCATGCCCAGGCAGACCGCATGGAGATCTAGAATGACTACACGCCACTACTACTTAGTATTATCCTGAAGAGCCTTAAGAGGTACGACAGGTATAGGGACTCAGCCGATATGGATGAGCTGGTAAATTTCATGAAAGACCTTGGCCTAAATATGGAGCACTTCAAGGAGCACCTCCTCACTCTCTGCATGAACAAAGATCTAACCGAGCTAATTTCATTTCCTTCACTTAATCTAATTACTTATGCGAGCAGTTTGACAAACTCGATCCCTCCACAAAGGCTGCCTTTACAAAGACCTTTAATCAGGAGAAGGACAACCTTACTGGCAAGAAGGTCAAGAAAGGAGATACCAAGGCTGCCAAAGCAGCTGCTGCAGCTGCAGCTGATAACGAGAACGAGGAAGAGGTTGTCGAGGAAGACGAGGAGGAGGAGTTCGGCGACCAGCTGATAGACGAAGTGCAGATGTAGGAGTTGAAGAAGGGAGCTCAGTTGGACAAGGAGATGGAGAAGAAGAACAAGAAGGAGAAGGTGGACAAGTTCGAGCTCATCCAGATCCAGGATAAGGGAACAGGCAAGAAAGGAGCTGCCAAGGGGAAGAAAGGCGCCAAGTCTGCCACTGGAGGCAAGGCCAAGAAGAGTAGTGCTAAGAAGAAGGGCGGCAAGGGAAGCGGCCACGACGACATAGATTCGGACGACTCTCTTAACGACTTCATTGTGGATGACGATGACGATCTCTCCCACGATAAAAAGAAGAAGCCAAAGACTCAAAAAAATAATGACTTACACTAATCTAACTATCTCTTTTTACTTTAGACTGCTCCTAAGGGAAGGAAGAAGTGAAGGATAGAGAGTTAATGGACAATTAAGTTTATATTACTTGCTAACTTTATAAAAAGTAAACATTTATTTTAAAGTCTCAATTTCTCAGAAAGCCGCAAAATCATCATCATGGGGTTTTGGGGTTTTGGGG